>MU226848.1:6049123-6086427 GCA_018584345.1 Thuja plicata
TGACTTCTCCTACTGTTTCTTTCTTACAGTAAATATATGCGCGGATATCTTCCACGTGAAAAACACCTAGCGGGGTTTTAGAAAAATCCCCTTCCACATCATCTAGTATGGATTTGAATGGATGCTTCTTGAATACAAATCTCTTTCTCTCTACTATATCAAACACAACTGGAGTCTCCATACTTACTTGGAATTTGCTTAATTAGGGTTTCATGAAATTCTGAAATGGCACGACTGTTAGGGTTCCATTTCAAACTTCTTATAAATTCGTTCAACTGCCAAATCTGTTATGCCTTCATGCCTTGATGTCTAGTGCTCCAATGCTCTCCAAATTTTGTGCTCTTCGAATGAAAATGTGAAGAGGATCGAATACACTTTTTCCTTTATACAATCTACCACATTTAATGTTTGCAACCGTGCGCAAATTACACAGAGATTTTGAAACTTTGATCTTGATGCATTTTAGACAGTGCGTGAATGCATACATCAATATTGTCTGCTAATAACCATGATTTTATAGGCGCATACTCAGAGGTGAGTATACCAACCGCACAGGGGTCCTGAGCTAGAATAGCTCCCCCTAAGACCAAGAAGGTCTATTCAAGCAGAAGTAGAGGGTGCGTCCACTATGGATGCATCAACTACTTTGTCAACATCATTGTCCTTCTTTACTTCAACCCAAATTTTGATTGAATCTTCATTTTCTTGAACAAAATTTACTTCTCCTTTCTCTTCAAATAGTGATTTCTTAGGTTCATCTTGCTTTTGAGTTTTGGATCTACAAAACCTTGAGATGTGTCCTGCCTTTCCACATGTGTGACAAATGATAGGAGGTCTGATGCTCTTGTTTATCATGTTACATTGCTTTGTTGTGTCTCCATTGTAATTGCATATATGACATGTTGTATTCTACAAATTCCTTTGAGGTTGATTTCTCTGATTGTTTTGATTCATTCTTCTTTGATTCTGCTGTGACTGAGTTCTGCAATGTATAGCCCTGTGACCAAATTTATTACAAGAGAAAACTTGGCAAAAAGGTGTTACGCGTAATTCCTTCTACATGCACTCTTCTCTTGAGGGAAAGTTCCTTCCATGAAATCATATCCCTCATATCTTTCATCCATTTTCTGTCTAGTGATCTTGACAAGGTTGGGCCTATTCATAAACAAATTGTATATCTTACTCACTTTCTCTTGTACATTTCTCACTATTGTGATTTTTCTTATCCCAAGTCCAAATCCACTACCCTCACACTAATCCTACATCATCCCTTATCTTGATGGTGTTATCCTATTAGTTGACCCCTTGGTCTTGATCAAAAGGAAGAACAAAATAAAATGAAAAACAAGTTCTAAAGAACTCTCTTAACATGTCCACTCTTTTGGGACTCCATGATATCCTACATACTTTTCATGACATTAGGTCATTATCCTATCTGGCATTTAGCACTTCTGTATAAGCCTACATTGCTATATTATTTTTTCCCTATTTTGATCTATCAATCCATTCATAACACCCTACATCTTTCTAGACATTGGGGGCACACAAATGAGATCATGCTTGAGAATTGGTAATCTTTTATGAATCTTCTACACACTAGAAAATAAGCGTCACTTGTGTTCTATGCTCCATCTATCAATGCACTACTGATACTAAGCCTTCACTATTACACCTGTGCTAAACATTGACTTTGTTTCCTTATGAAAATCTTATCCTCACGTGGGATTTGTCTGCATTTCTGTCTTAGGATCAAGTCATTTTGCACTAGGGGCATATTTTTCTAATAGGATAGGTAGAATTTGCTAGGTTGTCATAGGATGTTTTGTCTCTTGACATAATGATACTCAATGATTTCACTAAACTATCCCTTTCACGAAACAAGGATGACACAAATATTTCACTAACATAAACAACATTCCTAAGACCTACATTGGATTGCAAACAGCAAGAAAGTTATGCATAGACATGGAACACATATTGCTTGAAATCCTACCTTTTGATTGATGAATCTAAAGTGTGCTTGAAAAATGAATCAATAGTATTTCTTGATACTACCTAAACATAGTTTGATCTTGGTTTGATTATGACACTTTTATGTACCCATGATGTTTTCACTGGGGGCATCTAAGCAGTTATGAATTTTCTTTGATTGATTCATGATTAATAGTTGTTATGTCTTCTAAGTTACTCCATGACATCTATGCAAAGACAAAGAGTCACAAGGACAGGGGCATAATATTTTCTTAGTTTTCTACATATGGTGATTGTTCCAAATGATCCTATAATTTTACCTAACTTAGATGTTTATGGTAAGAGCTGCCACCATGAGTGGATAGCCGCATATATCTCAATCTTCCTCATGTGTAAACTATGGTGAGGTTCAAACAATTTCCTTGTCTATTTTCTAAATCAGATTGTCACTAAGGTATACGAAGCATAATGTACCCAAGGGTATGAATTTTCAAGGTCATTGCGGGTCTAATATCTTGCTTTACACAAAATCTGATATAATAAAAGGAAGGTGAGTATTTTGTTATCCTAGCTTCTATTCCTTGATGCCTAAGTTTATTTCTAGCATTTCAATAAAACATGGTATTCATACTTTCATAATATCAGTGGGTATTAGTGATGGTTGTACTATCAGGTGGTATCCATTCCAAAAAGCACCCAATGATGATAAAAATGTCCATATCTACCAATCAGTGACAAGTCCTAAGAGTCTGCATATAGATGCATTTAGAGATTGCATGATTCATTTTGAAAGAACAACATAAGGATTTGAGCTCAAACTCCTTTCTATAATTAATTCATCTTAAATCCAAGATATTTACATATCCATGATTCCCTAAATCTTTGATCAATCAGGAACGAAATGGAACTCACATTTTAACCATAATTAACTTGGTACTCGTGTGTTTACTCTTTAACACACCTTCATCTCTTCTCTTCTTCTAATATATTCTTTCATTCCCCTATCTGTTCCATGCAATTGATACATCATTTCAATAGAGGGATTTCATTTCTTTCCTTTGATTTTGTTCCCGAAGGGGCATGATCACACTATCATCAATTAATTCTTGCTCAAAATAACATTAAAAATGACTTCGTTATCAAAAAACTAGGGGCATGATAGTTTCCTTGACAAAGTCGAATCTATTGGATAGAAATATTTGGTTCTCATAAGATGGATATCTTGTGTTTCCTCATTTTAAAAGATTCTTATTAAGCTCCTAGCAGCTTCTTATTGACTTTTGGATGACGGCCAGGTTTGGAATCAATATTATCAATCTTTGGATGACAACCAAGTTCAGAATTGGTATCTTTAAGATCTTTTATTGACCTCTGGATGACAACCAAGTTAAATTCAATTCTATCAATTTAGTTCAATCAAGTGCAAGACTGATCTCATCAGGTATTTCATTCGATCATGAGCAAAATTCTCAATATTTTTGAAGTCAAAAAATTAAAAAAATTCTTTGAATCAATATGCTGCTTGCACATCAATTCAAAGAGGGGAAAATGTAACCACATGGATTTGGTCTGCTCTAACTGTAGACCCTATTTTCTCTAAGTGTGATCATACCCCCAATTATGTCTAGACAACTCTTCAATAGGATGGTATAATTCATTCAAATCAAATTTAATCTCCTAAGTGATCTAATCACTAAATTTTATTAATCACCTAAACCAATCAAAACCAATCAATTTAATCCAAATCATTTCAAACCAAACATGGCTAAGGTAATTAATTTAAAAGGAATTAAATAAATCCCTATTATATCAAATCACTTGGAAAAAATCCTATCTTCTAGTCTAAATTAATCTAATTAATTGGCTATAGTCCTCTTAAGTATTAAAAAGCAATAAAAATCTTAAATAATTAATATTCCTATTTTTGAATGAATTAAATAAGTTTTATTCATTTCATTAATATTCTTCTAAACTCCAACCTAACCCACATCAACCACTTTGACTCTAGGTTCAAACCTATCCCAACCCATTCACCCTTGCTAAATCTAATCCTAATCTTAAATCTATCCTAACCCACCTCCTAATGTTGTCACATTCCATTAAGGAGTGATTAAGAACTCAACCCACATGAGAAAGTCAACTTTCTCAAGCTTGACTTCCTCTATGGACCACCTTGTCAAGTATGGCCTTACACCCTTCCCATGCTTCTTAAAGGCTCTCATTAATGGAGATTACTTAAGCCCATGCTTCTTCAATTCCTTTGGCATTTATTTCTCTTACACCTCATTAATGAATTTTTCAACTCCATTAATGAGCCTTGTCTCCCTCTCTCTCCTCATTTATTCTATAAATAGAAGGGGTTTTTGAGCACAAATAAGCCTGGATTTTAGATTGAAAATGCATTTTTATATTTATATAGATTGATATTTCAATTAGTTTTTCATGTTTAGGCATTGTTATTATCTTCATTTCTAGAGTTAATATGCATTGCTTAATGATTAAATAGTTTGTTATAACTCAAATATTTTATGCTAATTCATATATGTCACTGATAGTAGCATAATTTGAGGGTTGTTATGTTTCTTATCATACTCTTCTTAGTTATAAATCAATAGGTCAATTTTAGTGCTTTATATACTCATATAACCATGTTTTCAACTAATATAATGATCTATTGAAGTGTTGAGTCACAGGTAACAGGTGCAATATTTCACACACATAGGTACAACCACTATCATCATTTAATTCATCCTCATCATCCCCTTGATCTTCACTTGCAGATACTTTTGAAGCAATAACACAATAATTAGGATTGTGAGGGGATTGGTAGGCCATGCACCAAGAATTGTCATTGCACATGTTAACCGTGGATTTATGTAAAGGATAAGGGGTTTTATCATCATATTTTTCTTTTTGTTGTGGGAGAATAGGCTTCCCATGCTTCCATTGGGTAGTATATGGATAGTTCTGCATCCTATGTTGTAGATTGAAATTACCAAAGGATGGATTATCATTATTTGGAGCCCTATTGTTCTTACTCTCTCCAGGATTTAAATCCTTCAGAGCACTTAGAATCTGCTTCAGACTATCCTCTTCCTTAGGTTTAGTATTTGAAGACTTGTCTGATTCTTTTTTGTTAAAGCTTGTTGGCTTCCAATGTTCCCTTCTACCTACTTTCCCTGACCCTCTTCTATTTGTTTCAATGTTAACTACTATCTTATATGCTTTCTTAATATTTCTAGGGTTCTTGTCTCTAAGGAGATATCCCATTTTTGCATCAAAAGCATTCAAATAGGTTGTGAGACATACCTTATCATCTAGCCTCATCACTTGAAATAGCTTGTGCATAGCTCTTTGGAATCTTATGTTGAATTAAACAACCTCTTCATTTGGATTTTTTCTTGATGTTGTTGAACTCATTCAACATAAAACCTTCATTTGTCTTGTCATCATATTTATCCCTGAAGAAATCGTTAACCTCATCCATGGACCCTAGACAATAATGAGGTAGTCCTCTAAACCAATCCATGGCATCCTTAGTTAGTGATTGAACAAAAAATTTCATTATCACATCATCATGTCCAATCTCATAATCATCCATCATATCAATAAAATTCTTTAAGTGTTCTTCACATGTAATGACATTATTTCCTACAAACTTTTAAAGTTTATCTCTAATTTATATAGGGATTTTATTTGGATAACCATGAATACGAAGGAAAATGATTTGTCTATACCTTTTTGCATAGACAGGTGTCTTTTGGATTGAATTGGTACCTTGAGAAGTTTATTCTTTAACATTGGATGTGGCAGCACTCCCAAGACCAACTGGTGGTATTTTTCTTGTTGCTAGATTTATATATGGTCCAGGATTAGCATCAGGTGCTAAAGAGGTAGTATTAGTAGGAGCAAGTCTAGAGGAATTTCTGAGAAATTTAATTTTCTTCTTCATTTCCAAATTAGAAGCTTCCAACTCTTCTTTCTAAAGATCCTTGGCTGTGATATCCCTTTCCCTCTTAGCCCTTTCAAGATCGGTATCCAATTTGAACATGGAATCCACCTGAGAAAATTTTCTCATAGGTTATTTAATTTCAACTTGTATGGTATTTTTGTTTCCCTTATCTTTAGATTTCTGAGTATTATAGATCTGTCGGATAACAAGCTCCTCTTCCTCCTTCTTAGACCTAAAAGTAGAATTTATTTTCTCATAATCCAGCAACTACCTCTTCAATTGTTCAGCTTTGATTTGAGTGTGTCTGATCTGATCCTCCTTTTCTTGATCCCTTCATTTTTGGATAATAATTTGTTCATGGATCCTCCTTTCCAATTCATCAAGTTCGTCAAATGTATCCTCAACAACTGGGAGAGTTGTTTCAAGCTCTGATTCTTCTTCATAGATTCTTTCATTTATGTGATTATGGGCATGAGGCCTCTCCGATGATAAAGAGCTTGGGGTACTAGGGGAAATCATATTCTCTTCACATCTGCTTTTACTTCTAGATCTTCTTTTAGGTCCATGATGTGTATTATGGACTACTTTCCTGATATACCTTGGTTCATCTTCACATCTCTCACTCTAAGAATAATAATCCTCATAATTACCCAATCCTACACCAGCCACCACTTCATTTTTCTAGTGCATTTCTTTCTTGGCTAGGTTGGATGGGATCCTCCACCCTAGTGTTCGTCTTTTGCCTCCAAGTCTGGGGAGTACTCGTATCAACCTTTTCCTTCATTGGTTGACCAGCTCTGGAAGTAGATGGAATCTCACCCTAGTCTATCCTCGGAATGATTCTTCATCCAGGATCTAGTATTCTTATGACTCATATTTAGATAATGTGTATGAAATAGTGATATATTACTTAGTACTCCTGTAGAGATTTCTTTGAGTCACCACCCAATACTGGTGGGGAAAATACACACTAAATTTTATAAATATGAATTGTGCAACAAAGGAACTTCATAAAACCAAAGATAACAAGAAGGAAATAAGAAAATCCCAATAAATTTTCAATGGTGAAACAAATCCCTGGGGCAAGAAAAGTATAACTATGTACTTTCAACAGTCAACTAAATGGCTTAAAATAATAAGTAAGCAGGCTAGGAGTCTAGCTCAACTTGAGAAACCTATGTTACTTATGACTACTTAATTCAATTCCCTAGTAGAGTCACAATTTTGTTGGTGTTTGAAATGATTTTATGCTTAAAAAGATACCAATATATTAGAGATTGATCTTAAAGAATGGTTAATTCTAAGCATGGGAACTCTAAAGTAATTGGACCAACTATAAGGACAAGACTTCCCTCTACGCTTATGGTTTTTTAAGACCAAGGTGGATACACCTAATCCATCTCAATAGATAAAGATTTGCAACTTCCTCTAGATTTAGAACAAAAAAAAATTATAATGACAATACTGAATGAAAACCACTCACTCACTAGTTCTCAGTTATCATGAAGAACATACAACAAAATAGCAATGAAACTTTAAAGGATTTTAGAGTTATCTCTATAATTGAAGAATATAGTCAAACCCAACCAAACATGTATCAAATTAGAAGATATTTATCTTAGACCAGTTCCTTATCCATTGGGAAATATCCTTTAGGCAGATATAGAAACACATAAATTAATTGATGTCAAAGATTCCAGCCATAAACACAATTCTCCCAAACCCGTACTTCTTATAAGATCCTGGTATTTACCAATATGAACCTAAGTTCTACTCAGACCATTATTTAATCTGATTATTAATCAGAGCTAAAGATAACAACACATAAATAGATAAGTTATATTTTAATGAATTAAGAAATCCATAACTCATAAGATAAACATCGAAGGAGATATTGAAATCAGGATGCTTATATTAAGTGTAAGGAATCAAACTTTTGTATAAAAATGTCAATCAGATATATACCACTTCAATAATATGCTATATACCTTCAACATTATTTATACGTGTGACACTTATCTAATACATATTCTATATTCCCTGACTGAAATTTTTACATATGCTTACAACACTCAACTTTCCAGCTCCTTTTCCAATGATCTTGGGAATCCTTTTATAGAGGAGGATTGCAACAAGATAAATATCAATTGGACAAAGGAGAAACTATATGAATCATAAAAATACAAACATACAAGAGAAGTAATAACCACTTTGTTACAAGATTCTTCTAAGTATTTTTTCATTTGATAGCATGGTCCTTGCAACTACTCAAAACTTGTCCTGAGCTTGCAATATGGATTTTTTTGCCTTGGTCTCCTAATGCAAATATCTTTTGTATCCATTGTCCATTTCAAAATGCTGGAGGGACTTCAATTTGTTGAAAATCAAAAAATATATCTTTCCTCTAGTCACTTGCATTATATCTATCCTTCCAGGATGTGAACACCTCATCATTTCGCCAAGGTAAGTTCATGATTTCATCTTTCTTGCTACTTAGTTCATCCCATTATGTCTTTATTCATTCAACTTACTTTTTCCAGAATCCAAAGAATGGTCTAGCCTTTTAAATGATCTCCACAGTCTAAACAAATAAAAGTGTTCTTTCCAAGTTAATGATACTGTTAGTTCTGATTGAGAATTCTTCACCCATCTCCCTTATCCACCTGGCTTCTCTTTTCAGTTTGCCACCTTTTCTGAAGAGGCTTGGGAATATATCAAAATGGGCCTTTGAGTACTCTTTCCTCAAATTATTAGCATTTTTATGAATGATACTTATTTTTATGTCTAGATCTATCAAATCCTTCAGGCATTTATAAGTGGCCGTCAGTACAATACCAACATTTTCTTCCCTTTTGGCTAAAGAATGAAATGATTTTAATTCATCCTTTCTTCCTTTCCATCCTTGCATAATTTTTTCCAACTTATCCTTGTCTACTTCAAAAACATTTAAAATGATCATAATATTCTTCCCATTTATGTAAATAGAAGCAAGATCTATATTATCAACAAAGTACATAATTGTACTTCTTCGCTATCAATTTATCCTTCTCATAATTGAGTTCTGCCTCTAAAATAGAGCTAGATGGCATAGGGGAAGGAGGAAACTCAATAATTGGACTGGAAGAGGATATTTTGGAAGGCTCTTGTGCAATCATATTTTGAGGAGATGTCTGGATTGATGGTTGTCCTCCTAACTGAGAAATTATTCTATCCTTCTCAATACATTCTTTCTTCAAGTCATTGTAAGATTTAAGGATCATTTCCATCTTAATCCTTCATACTTTTATTTTCCTCTTCATGTTTCTCTTCTACCTTCAAGTTAAATTTTTTACATTCTAGTGCTATACCCGCTGCTTCCACCCCTGTGGTTTCTGCAACTCTTCTTACTAGTAAACTTCCTGCATAATCATCTTGAGAGGCTTCATTCCTTTTCTTGTCCTCCTTCTTCTTATGTGACCACATTACCAATGCAACATGATCCTCACTGAACTTGAATACCTTAATTTATTGTTGATATTCTTCCATAGTGGTATGCATGGTTTTATTTCCTTCCTAATAGCATCAAAAACTATAGCATCAACAATGTCCCATTCTGGAAGAATAAGGACTCCTTCTTTCTTGACTAGTTCTCTTCTTTCTTCAAGAGTGAACTTTTCAAACTTGGCTAACATCTCTTTTTTTACCTCAGTCTCAATTTCATCTTTGTCTCTAGTAGGCTGGTTCTATTGCCTTTTCTGACATTTCTTTTTGAATTACTTAATGTGAATTCTCCACAAGAATTGCATAAATGCTCTAGCCTTCACAAAGTTGTCATCTTATAAGAATTCGTCACTAGATTTGTTTGTAATGGGATAAATCTCTTTTCTAGAAAATTATTCTACTGTCAAATCCATCTCAACATGTTTGGGAGCCTCATGTATCCCTTCTTACAATTCTTGACGTGTTACAAACATCTGTCTAGCACTTCCCATCTACAACAATTTCTCAGCTACTGCTTGCTCATCCATGTGCAAAGGAAATTGTGTAGGGGGGTAGACATTTTCCAATTTTTGCCCTTCTTCCTCTATTCTATGCCTCTTTGAGGAGGGAACTGATCCTAAATCAATACTCATTGTCCTCTTTCCTTTTAAGTTAGAATCCTCCTTATCACGTGTCAGTATTTCATCTTGGCCTTTATGGGATGCTTCCCTCTTTTGCATGACCATGATGTATCCCTGATTCTTATGCAAAACATACTTCCCTGGTGCGATGACCCTAGTACGTGTAGAGTGGCTTAAGATAGATTTAGCCCTTTCTAGTTCTGCCTTCATCTTAGCATCTTTCTTTTTATTTAATGTTTGCATAAAATCTTCAAAGAGTGTCGTCAAGGAATCAATCTTCTTCTCCCAAGGTTGGAAATCCTTCAAAGGATCATATATTTTATCAAAACATTGCATAATGTCTAGGGTCTTCCTATAGACCAACCATTTTTATTTCTTAATTTCCTGTTCCTGCAAGTTGAATTCATTTCTAATGATGTCCTCAAGAAAATTAAATTGGTGATCCAATGCCAAGCATCTTGTCCTCTTCCTGAACATATCAATTACGAATGCCTCAGTGTCAGCACATCTTATTACTGAGGTTGTCATATGATAAGGCTTGAAATATTTATGCAAGTGTACCTAGCCCCCTTTAGTGATAAAAAAACTGGTGTACACTTGTAATGGTGGAAAAAATGGTGCCTTTTCCCTTTCTTGTTAAAGCCTCCTCCTGCTGTCCACCAATTTGCCTGATTACCTCAACAATGACCATTTTAAGAGGAACTTGATATGGGAGCACATATGGGGTGCCTCTGAAACCATACACTCTAAAAACTATTGAAACAGGGTACAAAATAACATCACCCCAATTATGTACTATCTTAATACTCTGGGAAAATTGCTTTGGTCTTAATAGATTTAATAAATCTTTGGGGATCCTAGGCCTAGAAGAAAAATATCTGTCAAATGTGATGTAGCTGGCCTCTTTCCTATCCCATGATAAATCTATTCTCTATAATTGGACAGGCATTTATTCACCATCTTTGACTCTCATCAAATCCATCTCCTACTCAAAATAATCAACACCCTTGAACAAGAACATATGCATTAACATGGAATACAAGCCAAATGGTTTAGCTAATTTTGCTTTTCTAATGCCTATCAAGCCATGGTGGATTAACTCAGTAGCATATGAAGTAAAATAAAAAATAATGGCTAGATGTGGATGGAGAATCTACACCATCCTAAACATATAATGAATGGGAATCTCATTTTCTTCATCATCTCCGAAGAAGTGACTCAAAGCACTATATACACCTCTGGCTTTTACATTAAAATAATCCAACTTGATTGGTTCTAGTGTATTAGGTCCTACCACAACCAAGCGTCCAATATTATTAAAGAATTCTTGTAAGGCCTATTTCTAAGGTAGTTTATTTGAGCATTGTAAACCTCCTTGAATGCATCAAAATCAATTTTATCCAGTTGATCAAAGTGTTCATTTAATTTAAAAACCTCTCATATTTCTTCAACTATAATGCCCATCATAACATTTCCATTTATATCTCTTATAACCCTAGCCACATTATCATACTTTTCTGCCACTTGAATTAACATATCAACATCCATGAATACTCCCAGGACTACTAATTTCCCTACATAAAATTTCCAAATGTTTCTATTGGGTGCAAAAGCATTTCTTTGACTGGAAGCTACTTTGATCAATGCTACACCGATCATGCTAATGTGTGCATCTCTAACCCATCTACCCTTTTTATACAAACCCTTCCAAATTTTCAAGAGAGTGTGTTTTGGTACCAATTCCTTGATCTTAGTAGTATCATTTATGGATTTAACTAATTACTGTAAAAGATCCTCATAGAATTTCCTTTCCTGATAGTCTATTTTTCCTGTGAGTTCTCTTCGGGGTGCCATTTCTAAATTAGGGTTCCTCAATCAAAAAATCTCAGCTTCACAAATAGATCTGATCTTCTTCACAATATTAAACCCTATGGAAATTTTAATTAAAAATGCTCATGCGTGGAGTCACCAAATAACTTACCTGTTCTACAAATGTCAGAAAAATAGAAAGAAATATTGCACTCTTCTTTGCTTCAATCACTTCATCAATTATGGCATTTGGAAAATCAAGTAGACAATCTTATACATAATCTGATGAAGAGTTAGCATTAAATTTGAGCTGAGATGGCCACATGTTCTGCCATTACTTTCACATTATTTTAAATTTCATGGCCCAACATTTCAGTAGACTTACTTTAACAGAGAAACCTATTTTAAATCATGACCATATATTTCAGAAACATCTTATCATATCATGAAACTAAAAATAGTTGACAAAGACTAAAATCAACTTGGACACATGTCCATCAGGCACAATTCCTTGAAGACTATCCTTCCATCACATTTTCCTTGAGGCAAAGCGTTGGCCATCGGATTAAGATTAACTTACATCTTCTTTACTTTATTTAAAATCTAGTGCCCATGATCTCACAAGGCTACATGTCACCTGAGTGCAATTCCTTGAAGGTTAATCTCTTTGCATCTCATCCTTAAGGCTTCATGTTGACCATTAGATCCTTTTAAAACTGTCAACCTTTTATCTTCTTTACTTTTGGCAGGTTCCCATAATTTATCAATGTGTCATGCTGGCGCAATGCCTCAAACACTAATTGACAATCAGCTTCGCTCCAAGGCTTTATGCCAACCATTAGATCAACACAAAATTGATTGCACATTACTTTTACCCTTGGCTTTGTAACTACATGTCTCATAAACTCATGAAGGACACATGGTTGCGAGGCGCAATGCCTCAAAGATTATCTTTTATGCATCTTGTAGTTAAGGATTTATGCTCACCTTTAGATTTGATTTAAATTGACCACAGATTACCTAACCACTACTTTATTTACTAGAGGTCCCACCTAATATATAGGACACATGTCATACAAGTGCAATGCATTAATGTCTAAACACCCTACATGTTCAGCTTGAGGCAATGCACTAGCCACGCGATCAGATTTAATATGAACATTTATTACTCTAATCTCAGTGCTAGAAAGGACCCCCCTTGTACACGTGGTGCAAAGGTGTAATTCCTTAGCGATTAATCTAACTGTATCTCTGCTTTAAGGCTTTACGCTCACCACTAGATGAAATTTAACTTGTTTTCCCATTGCCTTTGCTTTAACTTTAGATCTATCCTGCGGCTTTCCACGTGTCCAACAGGCACAATGCCTTGTATGTTAGATCAGACACATCTTTCTTTTGAGGCTTTAGGCCAGCTGTAAGATCTTTAGAGACATAACCATTAGTTAATTTACTTCAAATGGGCCCCCAGCTCTAACAACCACCATGTGTCAAAATGGCACAATTCCTTGAAAAGTAACATCACTACATCTTGAGGTTAAGGCTTTACATCAACCGTTGGATTGAAAAGGATTTGTGTGATCTTTATGATATCCTTTAAACATATTCTAGACCTTCCAAGTTCATGTGGCCTCTAGGAACAATGCCTTGATGAGTGGATCATGATCATCTCTCCCTTGAGGCTTTACACTATCTATTGGATTGAAATTAAGTTGCATGACACTTGTGATTTAAATGAAAGGACTTGCAGGGAAATTTAAACTTAGGATAAGGAAATAAACCGCTAGGACTTGGGAAAATTAAAGATATGGCCCTGCTTGATGAAAAAAAGAACACATGGGTCTAAAGGAGTTTAAGTGAGTGACAAAATTAACTCAAAATTATAACAAGTCCTAAAAAATTAGCGTTTTAGATCAACCAACACAAAGCTTGACCACACAAAAACTAGGGTTTATATCAAATTTGAAATTTTCTCAGGGTTCCATGCATATGATTTAGCAGTGAGGAAAAAAAATTTTGTATCCCAAACAGTGGCTCTAATTGGGGATGCATGCATCTTGTAGGTATTGCAAGATCTCAGAATCTCAGGGGGAAAGAGATCAAACTTACCAAAGTAAAACTAACCTACCCACAAAATAGAAAATAGAAACCTACACCAAAAATAGAAACAACTAATTGAAGGAGAAAAAACTTATATACAACCTACTGTTCATGGATAATAAGACTTCAAGAGAAGTACAATTTCAAGAATTGTCGATGAACTAGCAATTCTAGAATGTTTCCAATTAGATCCTTCAATAAATAAGCATTTTTTTGGTACCTTTCATGAATGATATATGGTCCCAACCAGATTGGATCAAATTTTCCATGTTTACCCTTATCCTCCAACCTAGTATTCCACATCAACATAGAATCTCCAACATTGAATTTCCTTGGCATTGATCTTTTATCATACAAGTTCTTGACTTGCAATTGGAGTTTAGCTTTTTTTGCAGAAGCTTCTCTCATGGTTTAATCCAACTCAGTCAAGTCATTGATTCTCAATTGCATTTCACTATCAATGTCATGATCATACAACTACACAAACTTGTACATTTGCATCAAATTATTCTAAGGCAATCTAGCCTAGATTCCATATACCAAATCAAACAGAGGACACCCTATTGCCTTTTTGCGTGTTACTCTGTCTACCAAGATAACCATTGTTAACTTTGAGTCCCAAGTCTTCTTATTCTTATCCAAGAATCTTTTGATTATCTTAAGAAAACTTTTGTTACTGGATTATTCCTGACCATTTCCTTGTGGGTGGTAGGGTGAAGAATGAGATGTTTGAATACCATACTCAACACAAAAATTTGTATATTCCTTAGACCTAAAGCATATGGAATTTTCTGATACAATTCTTTCTGGACAACCAAACCTTGTGATAATATTTTTTAATAAGAAATCCTTCACTACTTTACTAGTTTCTCTTTTGGTGTGAATTGCTTCAACCCATTTATTAAAGTAATTAGTAGCTACAATTATCCAAGAATTCCCCCCACTACATTTATTGGATATTTCTCCAATGAAATCAATACCCCATTGTTGAAAGGGGGCTTGTACTTCTATTGGTGTCAAAGGTACATTCCCAGAGAATTTTAACTTACTAGAGAACCGTTGGAAGGAATCACATTTTTTGACTAATTGATGAGCATCTTTGAAAATGGTGGGCCACCAGAATCCTTCTCTCATAATTTTATGTGTAGTGGTATTTTCCATGTAGTGACCACCACATACTCCACTATGCATTTCGTGCAATATCATGTCTGCTTGTTCTTTATCATCACATTTCAATAAAATCCCTTCAGGATTTCTCCACCACAACTCATCTCTTATTAAGGCAAAATAGATGGCTTGCAAATTTAGGGTTCTCTTCTTGTTTTCATCCATGTCTGGAGGAAAATTCATTCTTTGCAAATAATGAATAATTTTTTTGTACCAATCACAATGGTCAACACTGCATATGAAAGGCCTTTGTTCCTCCTCTAATGCATTGATGTGGTTTGCATCTAAGTTTGCATTAGCCATTAATTTAGCCAATCCCAACCCTCTTACCAGTTTTGTGATTTGTATTTCAATATTGAAATCCTGGATCCTGTTTATCCATCTGCATCTTTTCCCAGACACTTCTTGTTGTGTGAAAATGTCCTTTACTTCTGCTAAAGGAACATAAGAAACTAGTATAGCACACACCAAATAAAATCTAAAAGCCTTTACAACCTTTACCAATGCATAGGATTGTTTCTCATTAATGCCATACTTAAGTTTTGCACCCTAGATTTATTTGCTGAAAAAAGTAATAGGCTGTTCAAAACCTTCTTCATTTTTTCTGCAATAAAACAACAACAATTGTGTGGCATGATGCAAAAGAAAATATGTTCATTGGTTTTGAATAGTCAGGAGTTCTTAGTATAGGGGAATCCTTAATAGATTTCATTATTTCTTGTAAATCCTATGTGGCTTCTCCATTCCACTCCATCTTAGCATCCTTCTTTAACATTTTATAAATAGGCCTACTCTTCTTAGCAAAATTTGTAATAAAAAGCCTCAAAAAGTTCACCTGACCAAAGAAAGATCGTATACCTTTCACATTTTTAGAAAGTGGAACCTTATCAATAGAAGCTACTCTCTTTGGATCAATCCTAACCCCTTCTTTTGAAACAATGTGACCCAATAACTTACCTTAAGTCACCCCAAAAGTACATTTTTCAGGATTCAAAGAAATCCCAAATTCCAAAGCTCTTTTGAAATTTTTTTCCAAATGTTCACAATGTTGCTCTTCTTTTTTAGAATATGTTGTAAGATCATCCTGATAGACCTCCAAAAATTTCTACAAAAAATTTGAAAAAGAAACATTCATAGCCCTTTGAAATGTGGCCCCAACATTTATGAGACCAAAAGGCATTCTAACATAAACATATGTCCCCCAGGGTGTAGTGAATACAGTTTTGAATTGTTCTAACTCTTTAACCATTATCTGGTTGTTTCCAAAGAAACCATCCATCATGGACATCAACTCATAGCGAGTAACCCTCTGCAACATGTTTTCCATATTAGGGAGAGCATAATTATCTTTGAGGGAAGACACATTTAGATTCCTAAAATCCACACACAACCTAATATCTCCATTCTTCTTTCTGGCAGGTACTAAATTGGAGACCCAAGAAGAATGTTTAAATAGGATTTATTATCCCTACATCCTTCAGTTTCATCAGTTCCTATTCCATCTTAGGTCTTAATGTGGGATTTATTGGTCTTTGTTTTTGTTTGAAAGGCTTAGCATCTTCTTTCAGAGGGATCTCATGTTGGAATAAATCCTCATTATATGCCTGAAGATCATCATAGGTCCATGAAAAAACCTTCTTGTATTTCCTCAGGATTATGGTCAGATCCCCTTTTACCTTGGGTGACATTTTCTTTCTAATAAATAAGCTTGCAAGACTACACATATTTGAGAACTCATAGGGCTATACGCCTCAATTTTTATTTGTGCGATTCTATGGGGGACAGTTTTGAACAGATTGCCCAATCATAGACAACACTTAAACTGAAAGAATTCCCAATCCACCCCTGAAAGGGTGATAATCCTTGTGCAAGGAAAAAAGTAATTTCCCCAAGGCACTCGTCATATTGTGCCCTCACTTGCGTTTGGAGTTGGCTAATACAAAATCATGACTAGAGCTATTGTGTGCTTGGTAATGGTTGTATTCTGATTAGCATTTGAGTGTGTACCTAAGTTAATGAGCCAGGATTTTCATCCTCCACCTAGAAAATAGGGCATAAAGATGTGTTTTTTCACCCTTTAACAATGCAACAATGCTTGATGTAACTGAAAATAATTAAAAAGATAACATCTTCAAACAAGCAACAAATTTCAATCCTTGGTGTACGCATCTATTTTTCACCCACTGATAGGTCTCAAAATGCAATCTGCAATTAGACAAACTTCATGCATTTCCAAGATGAATTTTTCAAAACTGACCAAGTCTGACAAAGACACCAGAAAATTGCATCCCGAATTTCCTGGCTCATATTTGGTATCCTGGCTCGCATCTAGTATCCTGGCTCATATCTTGTCAGCACTTCATCGCATCTAGGAAGAAATCTCGCATCCTGGGCCATCAAAAGCTTGCATACTGTATTTCTTGGCTCACATTTAGGAGCTCACATATAGGACAGTGGGCACTTTTATACTTGTTTCTCAGAAGAATTCAATACTTTTGGATACCCTTTTATCCCTTAAGTCTATCCCTGCTGTCTTTTCTAGTCTCCCTATTGTTGTGTCAAAACACTTTTTTCAAACATCTACCTTGCATTTCCTTTTGGATCTTCACAATTGGTCCTGAATCGTGTGGTCTTTACACTTAGCTAAAAAAACTTGATTCCCATCTCACTATCAGGGCATTCTAACCTTCTGACACTAGAGTCACTTACTTCAAACAATCAACTTTCATTGATTCCCAGCTCACTATCAGGGCATTCTAACCCTTTGACCCTAGAATCAATTACTTTGAAATATCAAACCCAAACTCACACATTTTGGGACAATTCAAAAATCCCTCTAGCACCATTCTGAGACTTTGATCAAGACAATCTTATGATGACTGAAAACAAATGGGATGAATCCTATGGTCTTAACAACAAGGAAGAATAAATTCTCATTAAGACCCTATCTAAGAAAATGCAAGCTTTGAAATCTGAAATTCAAGACTTAAAGCAAGAAAAGGATACCTCATCAAGTGGGTCTTCACTAAGATCAACCTTTCCTCTTCTCTATGATCACAAGACACGCATATCTTCACATTCTTCAAAGGAGAAACCTCCTCATGGTAATCCTATCTTTGATCAAGAGATTATTTCATAGGATCACATCAATCCTATCTTCGACCAACATCCTCATAATCTTGAATCCAACATCTCTTTGGAGAGTTCAAGTGGATCTACATGTTCGAGGGATAGATCATTTACTCCTTTGAGATGATCTTATACAACAATGCTAGCAGAGCTTCTTGAAAACAATCTCATCACATTGCCTCAAACCACCTCATGTGGAATGTCTTTTGTGAGTACCTACTGTGCCTATCATCAAAATAATGAGCATAAAACTTCACATTGCATGGAGTTAAAACATAAAATCCAAGATCTAATTGATGAGGCCATAATCAAAGTTGAAGATACTCATGAATTATCAAATGAAGATACCAATCCCAAGCGTGATCAAAATCATGACCCCATGTCTAGAAATGAGATACATACTACTTCTACTTCTTCCACTATTCCTCCATCTTACAAAGCTTCAAGGATATCCAAATATTCTCCATCACACAAAGATCCTAATGATTTTCATTATAACTATTTCTACTCTCAAGGGATTCCTCTAAAAGAAATCCAAGATAATCTATATCTTGCAGCAAGTACATTCTATGCTCCTAAGTTCAAATACCCTAAGCTTTCATGTACTTCAAGGCCTATTTTGGATAATTCCCCAACAATCCTTCAAGAATCCCTCATGAAGATTAAAACTCCTATCTTTTCCTTTGGATTGGGTCCATGTCAAGAGGATAATAAAAAGAACAAAGAAAAAAGTCTTACTAATGATCAAGATCAAGACATTATCCTATCCCCTCCAACATTTTATGAAGATCCCATTTCCCTACAATTTGAAGATGATCTCCTCGTATCTTTTCATTTCCTTCAAGAAGATATTCCTCCATCTCAAGAGCTACATAGCCCTCCATCTCCAAAGAAAGATCTTAATACTTCTAAAAATTCTATTGAAAATCAAGAGTAAGGTACTTTTCCTACATTATACAAAGACCATTTTACATTATACAAAGACCATTTTCAAGATCAACATGTTCCATCATATCTTTCATATAAACCTCCATATCCACCTCAAGAAACCATTCTTCCTCCAAATCCCTTACATGACAATAAGTTGCCTCAAGCATCAAGGGTTCCAGTTAAAATGGCTCCTATCAAAGTTACACATGAGCCTATCAATGTGAAGATGAATTTGAGACAAAAGATCCTTGACCAGGAAGCTCACTCTAAAGATGTTGATACTCATTCCACACCTTATATTCCTCCATTTGCACACAAGAATCAGCCTTCTCCATCCTCCAAATCTATCCTTGGTCCATATGTTCAAAAGTGGAAAGCTTCAAACCTTCCATCTATATTGGGTCCATATATCCCTCCATCCACTTATCCTATCTCCTATCAAGATCAACAGAAACATGCATCTTTGAAACCTCCATATCAACACATCCATATGAACCATCCATATTGGTCTTATTCATCCACACATCCCAAGTCTTTTGGAAGCAATTCAGATGCCAAACAAAGAAATCATAAATGAAAGAATCCACTTATATATTAAGATCACTATGTCCAATCCAATCGACATGTGAATACAAAGAAAAAGGAAACATTCAATAGACCAGAAAGGTCCACAGAGAAGAACATAATATCAAAGAAAATATGGGTTCCTAAATCCATCATGGAAAAAGTACATTCCAACACTGAGCAAAGAATAATATCAAAGAAAATATGGGTTCCTAAATCCATCATGAAAGAATTGCATTCTAAATCATCCAAAAGAAAAGGAAAATCAAGAGTTATGTGGATTCCCAAGTCTCTTCTAAAAGACTTGAACAAAAAGGAAAAATCAGAATTGGCATCCAAGCTTCCAAAGACTTCCACTTCATCTTCTTTCACACATTGTCCATCTTCTAACTCTATTTTGGGTCCTCATGTCCCAAAATCCATTACCTTGAATACTTCCTCCATCTTGGGTCCTTGTGTACCAAGATACCTACCCATTCATACATCAAAAACTCAATCCATACACTACCCTTCAAATAGTGTGTTGATGTTGATCTTTTCACCTACTATCCTTCCATATTGGGTCCTTACATTCCTTATTTTTCTCTCATCCAGTCCATTGCATAAAATCTTGGCTTCCATCTTCCTTGTCCTCTATTTCATTACCCTATCAACATATTTGAGCATACTTTCAGTGTTCTTGGCCTATCATAGAATATCTTTCAAAAGAGCACTATCCCAAGAGAAAGATTCATAGGTTCCTCCTTGATATCCGAAAAAAAAGAAAAAAAAAGTGCCTCGGTGAAAACCTGGTAAATAGGCACCTTGGTAGAAAAAGTAAAGAGAAAAATATTCATCCTATGGTGAAAATCACTTCTTGTGGCACCTTGGATAAGTACCATAATGAAAACTTGGCAAACATGTGTTACGCATAATTCCTTCTACTTTCACTCTTCACTTGGGGGAAAGTTCCTTCCATGACATCATATCCCTCATATCTTTCATCCATTTTCCATCTGGTGATCTTGATAAGGATGGGCCTTTTCATGAACAAATTGTATATCTTACTCACTTGCTCTTGTACATTGCTCACTATGATGATCTTGCTTATCCCAAGTCCAAATCCACTACACTTGTAGTAATCCTACATCAGCCCTTATCTTGATGGTGCTATCCTATCAGTCGACCCCTTGGTCTTGATCAAAAGGAAGAACAAAATAAAATGAAAAAAACAAGTTCTAAAGAACTCTCTTGACATGCCCACTCTTTTGGTATAAGCCTACATTACTATATTATTTTTCCCTAGCTTTGGTAATCTTGAGGAGACTCTCCTTGAGGGTGACATTCACCCAATTCATCCACTTTTTCTGATCCACTTCTGATCTATCAATCCATTCTTAACACCCTACATCTTTCTAGACATTGGGGTCACACAAATTAGATCATGCTTGAGAATTGGTAATCTTTTATGAATCTTCTATACACTAGAAAATAAGTGTCACTTGTGTTCTGGGCTCCATCTATCAATGCACTACTAATACTAAGCCTTCACTATTACACCTGTGCTAAACATTGACTTTGTTTCCTTATGAAAATCTTATCCTCACGTGGGATTTGTCTACATTTTTATCTTAGGATCAAGTCATTCTACACTAGGGGCATCTTTTACTAATAGGATAGGTAGCATCTTCTAGGTTGTCATAGGTTGTTTTTTCTTGTGGCACAATGATACTCAATGCTTTCACTAAACTATCCCTTTCACAAAACAAGGATGACACAAATATTGCACTAACATAAATGGTGTTCCTTAGACCTACATTAGATTTCAAACAGGAAGAAAGTTATGCACAGACATGGAACACATATTGCTTGAATTCCTACCTTTTGATTGATGAATATAAACTGTGCTTGAAAAATGAATCAATAGTATTTCTCAATACTACCTAAACACAGTTTGATCTTGGTTTTATTATGACTCTTTTATGTACCCATGATGTTTTCATTGAGGGCATCTAAGCAGTTATGAATTTTATTTGATTGATTCATGATTGACAGTTGTTATGTCTTCCGAGTTACTCCATGATGTCTATGAAAAGATGAAGAGCTACAAGGATAGGGGGCATAATTTTTTCTTGTTTTTCTACGTATGGTGATTGTTCCAAATGATCCTATAAATTTCACCTAACTTAGATGTTTATGGTAAGAGCTACCACCATGAGTGGATAGCCGCATATATCTCGATCTTCGTTATGTGTAAACTACGGTGAGGTTGAAACAATTTCCTTGTCAATTTTCTAAATCAGATTCTGACTAAGGTATACAAAGCATAATGTACCCAAGGATATGAATTTTAAAGTTCATTGTTGGTCCAATATCTTTCCTTACACAGAATCTGATATAATAAAAGGAAGGTGACTATTTTGTTATCCTAGCTTCTATGCCTTGATGCCTAAGTTTATTTCTGACATTTCATTAAAACATAGTATTCATACTTTCATAATATCAGTGGGTATTAGTGATGGTTGACAAAAAGAACCCAATGATGATAAAAATGTCCATATCTGCCAATCAGTGACAAGTCCTAAGAGTCTACATATAGATGCATTTAGAGATTGCATGATTCATTTTGAAATAACAACATAAGGATTTGAGCTCAAACTCCTTTCTATCTATAATTCATCTGAAATCCAAGATATTTACATATCCATGATTCCTGAAATCTTTGATCAATTAGGAACGAAACCGAACTCACATTTTAACCATAATTAACTTGGTACTCATGTGTTTACTCTTTAACACACCTTCATGTCTTCTCTTCTTCTAATCTATTCTTTCATTCCCCTATCCATTCCATGCAAGTGATACATCATTTAAAAAGAGGGATTTCATTTCTTTCCTTCGATTTCATTCCTGAGGGGGCATGATCACACTATCATCAATTAATTATTGCTCAAAACAACATTAAAAATGACTTTGTTATCAAACAACTAGGGGCATGACAATTTCCTTGACAAAGTCGAAACTATTGGATAGAAATATTTGGTTCTCATAAGATGGATATCTTGTGTTTCCTCATTTTAAAAGATTCTTATGAAGCTCCTGGAAGCTTCTTACTCTCTTTTGGATGACAACCAAGTTTGGAATCAGTATTATCAATCTTTGGATGACAACCAAGTTTAGAATTGATATCTTTAAGATCTTTTATTGACCTTTGGATGACAACCAAGTTCAAATTAAATTCTATCAGTTTAGTTCAATCAAGTGCAAGACTGATCTCATCAGGTATTTTGTTCGGTCATGAGCGAAATTCTCAATATTTCTGAAGTCAAAAAATCAAAAAATTTCTTTGAATTCATATCCTACTCACACATCAATTCAAAGAGGGGCAATTGTAACCACATGGATTTGGTCTGCTCTGACTACAGACCCTATTTTCCCTAAGTGTGATCATACCCCCAATTATGTCCAGACAACTCTTCAATCGGCTGGCATAATTCATTCAAATCAAATTTAATCTTCTAAGTGATCTAATCACTAAATTTTATTAATCACCTAAGCCAATCAAAACCAATCAATTTAATCCAAATCATTTCGAACCAAACATGGCTAAGGTAATTAATTTAAAAGGAATTAAATAAATCCCTAATATATGAAATCACTTGCAAAAAATCCTATCTTCTAGCCTAAATTAATCTAATTAATTGGCTGTAGTCCTCTTAATTAATAAAAAGAAATAAAAATTTTAAATAATTAATATTCCTATTTTTTTAATTAATTAAATAAGTTTTATTCATTTCATTAATATTCTTCTAAACCCCAACCTAACCCACCTCAACCACTTTGACTCTAGGTTCAAACCTATCCGAACCCATTCACCCTTGCTAAACCTAATCCTAATCCTAAATCTATCCTAACCCACCTCCTAATGTTGTCACATTCCATTAAGGAGTGATTAAGAACTCAACCCACTTGAGAAAGTCAACTTTCTCAAGCTTGACTTCCTCTAAGGACCAACTTGTCAAGTATGGCCTTACACCCTTCCCATTCTTCTTAAAGGCTCTCATTAATGCCTCATCAATGGAGATTCCTTAAGCCCATGCCTCTTCAATTCCTTTGGCATTTATTTCTCTTACAACTCATTATTGAGTTTTTCAACTCCATTAATGAGCCTTGTCTCCCTCTCTCTCCTCATTTCTTCTATAAATAGAAGGGGTTTTTGAACACAAATAAGCCTGGATTTTAGATTGAAAATGCATTGTTATACTATTAGGATTTATATAGATTTATGTTTCAATTAGTTTTTAATGTTTATGCATTGTTATTATCTTCATTTCTAGAGTTAATATGCATTGCTTAATGATTAAATAGTTTGTTTTAACTCAAATATTTCACGCTAAGTCGTATATGTCACTGATAGTAGCATAATATGAGGGTTGTTATATTTCTTATCATACTCTTCTTAGTTAGAAAGCAATAGGTCAATTTTAGTGCTTTATATGCTCATCTAACCATGTTTTCCACTAATATAATGATCTATTGAAGTGTTGTGTCGCAAGTAACAGGTGCAATATTTCACACACACATGCACAACCACTATCACCATTTAATTCATCCTCATCATCCCCTTGATCTTCACTTGCAGATACTTTTGAAGTGATAACACAATAATTAGGATTGTGAGGGGATTGGTAGGCCATGCACCAAGAATTTTCATTGCGCATGTTAACAGTGGATTTATGTAAAGGATAAGGGGTTTTATCATCAGATTTGTCTTTCTATTCTAGGAGAATAGGCTTCCCATGTTTCCATTGGGTAGTATATGGATATTTCTGCATCCTAGGTTGTCGATTGAAATTACCTAAGGATGGATTATCATTATTTGGAGCCCTATTGTTCTTACTCTCTCCAGGCTTTAAATCCTTCAGAGCACTTAGAATCTTCTTCAGACTATCCTCTTCCTTAGGTTTAGTATTTGAAGACTTGTCTAATTCTTTTTTGTTAAACCTTGTTGGCTTCCAATCTTCCCTTCTACCTACTTTCCCTAACCCTCTTCTATTTGTTTCAATTTTAACTACTATCTTATATGCTTTCTTAATATTTATAGGGTTCTTGTCTCTAAGGAGATATCCCATTTTTGCATCAAAAGCATTCAAATAGGTTGCGAGACATACCTTATCATCTAGCCTCATCACTTGAAATAGCTTATGCATAGTTCTTTTGAATCTTATTTTGAATTCAACAACCTCTTCATTTGGGTTTTTTCTTGATGTTGTTGAACTCATTCAACATAAAACCCTCATTTGTCTTCTCATCATATTTATCCCTAAAGCAATCATTAACCTCATCCATGGACCCTAGCCAATCATGAGGCAGTCCTCTCAAACCAATGCTTGGCATCCTTAGCTAGTGATTGAATAAACAATTTCATCATCACATCATCATGTCCAATCTCATAATCATCCATCATATCAATAAACTTCTTTAGGTTTTCTTCACATGTAATGACATTATTTCCTGCAAACTTTTAAAGTTTATCTCTAATTTTTATAGTAATTTGATTTGGATAACCATGAATATCAAGGAAAATGATTTGTCTATACCTTTCTGCATAGACAAGTGTCTTTTTAATTGAATTGGTACCTTGATAAGTTTATGCTTTAATATTGGATGTGGCAGCACTCCTAGGACCAACTGGTGGTGGTATACTTGTTGCTGGATTTACAAATTGTCTAGGATTAGCATCAGTTGCTGAAGAGGTAGTATTAGTAGGAGAAAGTCTAGAGGAATTTATGAGAAATTCAATTTTCTTCTTCATTTCCAAACTAGAATCTTCCAACTCTACTTTCTCAAGATCCTTGGCTATGATATCCCTTTCCCTCTTAGCCCTTTCAAGATTAGTATCCAATTTGAACATGAGATCCACCTGAGCAACTTTGCTCATAGGTTCTTTAATTTCAACTCTTATGGTATTTTTGTTTCCCTTATCTTTAGGTTTTTGAGTGTTATAGATCTGTGAGATAACAAGCTCCTCTTCCTCCTTCTTAGACCTAAAATTAGATTTTTTTTTCTCATAATCTAGCAACTACCTCTTCAATTGTTCAGCTCTGATTTGAGCTTGTTTGATCCGATCCTCCTTTTCTTGATCCCTTCATTTTTGGATAAATTTTTTTTCATGGATCCTCTTTTCCAATTCATCAAGTTCGTCAAATATATCTTCAACATCTGGGAGAGTTGTTTTAGGCTCTGATTCTTCTTCATACATTCTTTCATTTATGTGATTATGGGCACGAGGCCTCTCTGATGATAAAGAGCTCGGAGTACTAGGGGAAATCATATTCTCTTCACCTCTTCTTTTACTTCTAGACCTTCTTTCATGTCCATGATGTGTATTATGGACTACTTTCCTGATATACCTTGGTCTATCTTCACATCTCTCACTCTGAGAATAATAATCCATATAATTAACCAATCCTACACCAACCACCACTTCATTTTTCTAGTGCATTTCTTTCTTTGCTAGGTTGGATGGGATCCTCCACCCTAGTGTTCTTCTTTTGCCTCCAATTCTGGGGAGTACTCATATCAGCCTTTTCCTTCATTGGTTGACTAGCTCTAGAAGTGGATGGAATCTCACCCTCCATTCTATCCTTGGAATGATTCTTCATACAGGATCTATTATTCTTATGACTCATATTTAGATAATGTGTATGAAATAATGATTTATTACTCAGCACTCCTGTAGAGATTTCTTTGAGTCACCACCCAATACTGGTTGGGAAAATACACACTAACCTTTAGAAATATTAATTGTGCAACAAAGGAACTTCATAGGACTGAAGATAACAAGAAGGGGCTAAGAAAATCCCAATAAATTTTCAATGGTGAAACAAATCCCTAGGACAAGAAAAGTATAACTTTGTACTTTCAACGGTCAACTAACTGGCTTAAAATAATAAGTAAGCAGGCCAGGAGTCTAGCTCAACTTGAGAAACCTACATTACTTATGACAACTTAATTCTATTCCCCAGTAGAGTCACCATTTTGTTGGTGTTTGAAATGATTTTATGCTTAAAAAGATACCAATATACCTAGAGATTGATCTTAAAGAATAGTTAATTCAAAGTATGGGAACTCTGAAGTAATTGGACCAACTATAGGGACAATACTTCCCTCTACGCTTTTGGTTCTATAAGACCAAGGTGGCTACACCTAATCCATCTCAATAGATAAAAATTTGCAACTTCCTTTGGATTTAGAACAACAAAAAATTATAATGACAATACTGAATGAAAACCACTCACTCACTAGTTCTCAGTTATCATGAAGAACATACAACAAAATAACAATGAAACTTTAAAGAATTTCAGAGTTATCTCTATAATTGAAGAATATAGTCAAAACCAACTAAACATGTATCAAAGTAGAAGATATTTATCTCAGACCAGTTCCTTATCCATTGGGAAATATCCTTTAGGCAGATATAGAAACACATAAATTAACTGATGTCAAAGATTCCAGCCATAAACACAATTCTCCCAAACCCGTACTTCTTATAAGATCCTGGTATTTACCAATATGAACCTAAGTTCTAATTATACCATTATTTAATCTGATTCTAAATCAGAGCTCCAAGATAACAACACATAAATAGATAAGTTATATTTTAACGAATTAAGTCTATTTCATAGTGCAGAAATCTTAAAATATCCACTTCATCATCAAAAACTTTCCAAATCTCAACTTTATCTGGTATAGAAGGCCTAGATTGAATCTATATTTTAGATATTACAACAAATATAACATCTTCTGGCCTTAAAGTAATATTTTCTAGCAATTCTTCCATTCTTTTTTGGTTTCTATCAATCCAATCAATACCGAATGCATCAAAATTCTCCAATCACTCTGAGACATTTAATTCCATGTCTTGAAGCCAATCTTAATCCTATTAAAAAAGCTTCATATTATGCAACATTATTTGTACATGCAAATAATAGTATGAATGAGAAATTGAATGTTTTACCAGTGGGAACAAATAAAAGTGTGTTTTCCAAGTTAATGATACTGTTAGTTCTGATTGACAATTCTTCACCCATGTCCCTTATCCACCTGGATTCTCTTTTTAGTTTTCCACCTTTTCTTAAGAGGCTGGGGAATATCTCAAAATGGGCCTTTGAGTACTCTTTCCTTAAGGATTATCCCTTTTCTGAATGATACTTCTTTTTATGTTTAGATCTATCAAATCCTTCAGACATTTATAAGCGGCCATCAGTACAATATCAACATTTTCTTCCCTTTTGGCTAAAGAATTAAATGATTTTAATTCAACCTTTCTTCCTTTCCAACTTTGCATAATTTGTTCCAACTTATCCTTGTCTTCTTCAAAAGAATTTAAAATGATCATAATATTCCTCCCATTTATGTAAATAAAAGCAGTATCTACATTATCAACAAAGTGCATAATTGTACTTCTCACTTTATCCTCATATCTCTATTGCACCAGTGATTGTGCACTATGAAACTTTGAGCTTTCTTCTTCCCAACTTTTCTTTACATCTTCCAATCTAGTCCGCTCTGCTATCAATTTATCCTTCTCATATAATTGACCTCTATCTCTAAAATACAGCTAGATGGGATAGGGGAAGGAGTAAACTCAATAATTGGACTAGAAGAGGATGGTTGGGGAGGCTCTTGAGAAATCATCTTTTGAGGAGATGTCTAGATTGATGGATGTCCTCCTAACTGAGAAATTATTCTATCCTTCTCAATAGATTCTTTCTTCAAGTCATTGTAAGCCTTAAGGATCATTTCCATCTTAATCCTCATACTTTTATTTTCCTCTTCATGTTTCTCTTCTACCTTCAAGTTAAATTTTGTAGATTCTAGTGCTATATTTGCTACTTCCACCCCTGTGGTTTCTACAACTCTTCTTACTAATAAACTGCCTGCATAATCAGCTTGAGAGGCTTCATTCCTTTTCTTTTCCTCCTTTTTCTTGAGTGACCACATTACCAATGCATAATGATCCTCACTGAACTTTACTCCCTTAATTGCTTGTTACTCTTCTTCCACAGTGGTATGCATGGTTTTATTTTTCTTCATAATAGCATCAAAAACTATAGAACCAACAATGTCCCATTCTAGAAGAATAAGGACTCCTTCTTTCTTGACTAGTTCTCTTCCTTCTTCAGGAGTGAAATTTTCAAACTTGGCTAACATCTCTTGTTTTACCTTGGCCTAAATTTCATCTTTGTCTCTATTAGGCTGGCTCTCTTACCTTTTCTGACATTTCTTCTTGAATTCTTTAATGTGAATTCTCCACAAGAATTGCACAAATGATCTAGCCTTCACAAAGTTGTCATCTGATAAGAATTCATCACTAGCTTTCTTTGTAATGGGATCAAGCTCTTTTCCAAAAAAAATTTCTATTGTCAAATCCATCTCAACATGTTTGGGAGCCTTAGGTATCCCTTCGTGCAAAGGAAATTGGGAAGGGGAGTAGACATTCTCCAATTGTTTCCCTTCTTCCTATGTTCTCTGCCTCTTTGGGGAGGACACTAATCCTGAATGAATACTCATTGTCCTCTTTCCTTTTTAGGTAGATGCCTCCTTATCTTGTGTTTTTATTTTAGCTTGTCCTTTATGGGATGTTTCCCTCTTTTGCATCACCATGTTGTATCCCTACTTCTTACACAAAACATACTTCCCTGGTGGGATGACCCTAGCATGTGTAGAGTTTCTTAAGATAGCTTTAGTCCTTCTGGTTCTTCCTCCATCACAACCTCTTTCTTTTGATTTAATGTCTACATAAAATCTTCAAAGAGCATCATCAATGAATCAATCTTCTTCTCGCAAGGTTGGAAATCCTTCAAAGGATCATATCTTTTATCAAAACATTGCAGAATGTCTAAGGTCTTCTTATAGACCAACCATTTTTCTTTCTAAATTTCCAGTTCCTTCAATTTTAATTCATTTCTAATGATGTCCTCAAGAAAATTAAATTGGTGATCCAATGCCAAGCATCTTGTCCTCTTCCTGAACATATCACTTATGAATGCCTCAGGGTTAGCAAATCTTATTACTGAGGTTGTCATATGATAAGGCTCAAAATATTTATGCAAATGTACCCAAACCCCTTTAGTGATAAGAAATTGGTGTACACTTGTAATGGTGGGAAAAATGGTGCCTTTCCCCTTTCCTATTAAATCCTCCTCCTGCACTCCACCAATTTGCCTAATCATCTCAACAATGCCCATTTTAAGAGGAACTTGATATGGGAGCACATAAGGGGCACCTTTGAAACCATACACTCTGAAAACTATTGAAATAGGGTAAAAATAACATCACCCCAATTATGTACTATCTTAATACTTTGGGTAAATTAATTTGGTCTTAATAGATTTAATAAAGCTTTGGGGATCCTAGGATTTTCATAAAATAATAAGGCTCTAAGCCTAGAAGAAAAACATTTGTCAAATGTGATGTAGTCGGCCTCTTTCATATCCCATGATAAATTTGTTCTCCACAATTGGATAGGAATTTATTCACCATCTTTTAATCTCATCAAATCCATCTCCTAATCAAAATAATCAACACCCTTGAATAGGAACATATGCATTAACATGGAATACCAACCAAATGATTTATCTACCTTTGCATTTATAATGCCTATCATACCATGGTGGATTAAATCAGCAACATAAGAAGAAAAATAAAAAATAATGGCTAGATGTGGTTGGAGAATTTGCACCATCATGAACATATAATGAATGGGCATCTCATTTTCTTCATCATCTCCAAATATTTGACTCAAAGCACTGTATACACCTTTGGCTTCTACATTGAAATAATCCATCTTGATTGGTTCTAGTGTATTAGGTCCTACCACAACCAAGCCTCCAAACTTATTAAAGAATTCTTGTAAGGGCCCATTTATAAGGTAGTTTCTTTGAGAATTGTTAACCTCCTTGAATGCATCAAAATCAATTTTATCTAGTTGATCAGAGGGTTCATTTAATTGAAAAAACTCTCATATTTCTTTATTTGTGATGCTCATCATAACATTTCCATTTATATCTATTATAACCCTAGTCACATTGTCATATTTTTATGCCACTTGAATTAATAGATCAACATCCATGAATACTCCTGAGAATACTAATTTCCCCACATCAAATTTCCAGATGTTGCTATTGGGTGCAAAAGCATTTCTTTGACTAAAAGATACTTTGAACAATACTAAACTGATCATGCTAATGTTTTCATCTATATCCCATATACACTTGTCATACAAACCCTCCTAAATTTTCAAGCAAGGGTGTTTTGGTACCAGTTCCTTGATCTCAGTAGTATCATTTGTGGATCTAACTAATTGTTGTAAAAGATCCTCACAGACATTCCTTTCCTAATAGTCTTATTTTCCTGCAAGTTCTCTTCAGGGTGTCATTTCTAAATTAGGGTTCCCCAATCATAAAATCTCAGCTTCACACATAGATCCAATTTAATTCATAGTATCAAACCCTACGACAATTCAAATTAACAATGCTCAGGCATGGAGTCATAGAACAACTTACCCATTCTGCAAATCTCAGAAAATAGAAAGAAACATTGCACTCTGATTTGCTTCAATCACTTCACCAATTAAGGCATTTGGAAAATCAAGTAGAAAATCTTATATGCAATGTCATCAACAATTAGCATTAAATTTGAGCTGAGATGGCCAGATGTTCTGCCATTACTTTCACATCATTTGAAATTTCATAGCCCAAAAGTTTAGTAGACTTACTTTAACACAGAAACCTATTTTAAATCATGACCGTAGATTTTAGAAACATCTTATCATATCATGTGGGTAGATGCACTTGATGAAGAATATTTAACTTGGACATGTGTCCATCATGCACAATGTCTTGAAGACTATCCTTCCATCACCTTTTCCTTGAGGCAAAGTGATGCTATCGGATTAAGATTAACTTACATCTTCTTTACTTTCTTTAAAACTCAGAGCCCATGATCTCATCAAGGCTATGTGTCACCTGGGTGCAATGCCTTGAAGTTTAATATCTTTGCATCTCTTCCTTAAGGCTTCACATTGACAATTAGATCCTTTTAAAATTGACAGCCTTTTATCTTCTTTACTTCCAGTCGGGTCCCGTCATTTATCCATGTGTCATGTTGGTGCAATGCCTCAAAGACTAACTGAAAATCATCTCCACTCCAAGGCTTTACGCCAACCATTAGATCAACATCAACTTGACTACACATTAATTTTACCCCTGTCTTTGTACCTACAAGTCTCATAAACTCATGAAGGACACATGGACGCCAGGTGCAATGCCTCAAAGATTATCTTTTATGCATCTTGTGGTTAAGGCTTTACACTCACCGTTAGATTTGATTTAACTTGACCAAAGATTACCTGACCACTAATTTATTCACCGCAAGTCCCACCTCCTGGATAGGACACATGTCATACAGGCACAATGCCTTAATGACTAAACACCCCACATCTCTAGCTTGAGGCAATAAACCAACCTCATGATCAGATTTAATATGAACATTTTTTACTTTAATCTCAGTGCTGAAAAGGACCCACATTGTACACATGGTGCAAAGGTGCAATGCCTTAGTGATTAATATGACTCTATCTCTACTTTAAGGCTTTACGCTCACCATTGGATGAAATTTAACTTGTCTTCCCATTACCTTTGCTTTAATTTTAGATTTGACCAGCCACTTTCCATGTGTCCAACAGGCGCAATGCCTTATATGTTAGATCTGACACATATTTATTTTGAGGCTTTACGTCACCTGTAAGATCTTATGAGACGTAACCATTAGTTAATTTACTTCAAATGGGCCTCCATCTCGGACAACTGCCACACGTCAAAATGGTGCAATGCCTTGAAAAGTAACATCACTAAATCTTGAGGTTAAGGCTTTACGCCAACCATTGGATTGAAAAGGATTTGTGTGATTTTTATGATAACCTTTAAACATATCTTGGACCTTCCAAGTACAGGTGGCCTCTAGGCACAATGCCTTGATGAGTAGATCATGATCATCTCTCCCTTGAGGCTTTACACTATCTTTTGGCTTTCAATTTAAATAAAAGGTCTTGCAGGGACATTTAAACTTAGGATAAGGAAATAAAGTGCTAGGACTTAGGAAAATTAAAGAACTGGCCCTGATCAACGACAAAAACAACACATGGGTCTAAAGGACAAGTGAGTGAGAAAAGTAACTCAAAATTATAACAAGTCCTAAAAATTGGGGTTTTAGATCAACCAACATAAATCATGACCACACAACAACTAGGTTTTATATCAGATTTGAAATTTTCTCAGGGTTTCATGCATATGACTTAGCAGTGAGGCAAAAAAAAAATTGTAGCCCTAACAAGAACCATGACCCATATTCAAACTACATCCCAGCAAAGCAACAAAGATTGATATATTTGGTACCCTATCCACTATCCCTTATGGTTTGATGTTGATTGAAGATGTTTATTCTTATATCCATTTTAGAATCAAAGAATTGGAAGCTGAATCAATCCCGAAAGAATACAAGGGTATGTGCATCAATGGAAAGTTGAAAGTCGAGCACAAACATCTACAGGAGAAGGGTTTGATTTATGTTGTGGAAATTCCTACCAAATTCCATCTTGATTGGATTCATTATGTGTTGAAAAGAGTGTATGATCAATTCATATGGATAGATATACCACACAAGATTTTGAAGACATTAATTAGCATGGTTACAGGATTTTGAGCACAAGGTTTGGAATGTACATTGAGAATGGTGGCTAGTCATCTGGTCACTGAACTAACCAAATCCAAAGCAGATGGGAGAGAAATGAAAATTGATAATATTGAAGATAAGGAAGTTTGTTTTGCATCCATGGTGATAGGATACAAATTTTACCAGTCCAGTCGAGTTAATAGTGTGTCTGGTGGAGCTATTCATGTTGCCTATCGGATTGTGAAGGATGATTCAAAATATGATCTGTATGAGATGATGAGAAGTCATTTCATGGAAAACATGGAAATGATAAAGAGATACAAGAGACAATAATTAAATCATGGATCTCTATTGGTAGGTATGTTTTTCTATGTTCAGAAGTTCTTCCCCGATAAAGTAAATATTACATGGTCAAAGGAAAAACTAGTATTTATGCAAATAAGTGAATTCATAAAGGAATTAGGGAATAAATTCCATAATTTCATGTGGATTTACTTCAAATATTTCCAATCTAGAATGCATAAATGAGAAAGGATTCCAGCTAGCATTGCAGAGAAGTACAAGAATGATATTTATTTTCTTGTAGACACTGATTCATGTATTGTGCAAGCTGTGGAACCTAGGACATGTTGGATTCCTCCTATGGGTTATGAAATTCAAAGTGATTTAGTAACTTTTCATGTTGATGAGTTGTTTTCAAAACCATTAGAAAAATAAGCATGGAGATTTGTAACTCATAATCAAGTTGTTTCTAAAATTCAAAAGGATTTGAAGAATTCAGTCATTGAAAGAAAAATGAAGAAGAATGGTATTTAATCTAGAGAAGAAGTTTGGAAGTAGTGATGTAGGAACATCTCACACTACTACAACCCTAACTGAAGCTAAGAAAAAATAGATAAAATCAGCTACTAGTGAAGTTACTTCTGAAAGGGAATCTTCAAGGAAGAAAAGACAACTCACTTCTACTCTAAAGATAATCTACACAAGGAAGAAAAATTAACCAGTGAAGAAGGGACAAAATCAAATAAGGATGCCTCTAAATAAAAGAAGAATGGTGAAACAAAGTTGGCCTCTTGTATTGATGGTATTGTAAAAGGTATTGTGGACAAAGGTATAATTTCTACTATTGGAAAAAATACACTTTTAAGAGCAGTGAAGATAAGAAGAAGATAGAAGATAGAATTTTGTATCATTTTCATAAATTTTGCAGAACACCTTTAGAAATCCATTCTTGCAACCCTAATGACTTATATCAGGGAATTGATGCTACATAGAGCATCATATTACAGTTGGATAGAGAGATTATGGAGAGAAAAATTATTCAAGTTCAACCTAAGTTATGTGAAGAAGATGCTAGGATAATGATTACTACTCAAAAGCATAAATTCAATATTATGAGCAGAGTAGCTAGACTTCTAATTGATGATACACAGAGTGTACATGATGAAACAGTTGAGACATGGAAAGAAATACTATAGATAAAGGAGGTATCAGTCCAAATAGAACAAGTTCATGTAGAATAAAATAAACCAATACAGGGAAATGACACATTTTCTATAGATGATAGAATTTGTAATATTGTTCTATACATTCCTAACTTGGTGAAGGACATTCAAACATAGAACATCAGTCTATCACAAACTGGTGGTGATGAGATTGAAACTATTGACATAACAAGCAAAGAGGATTCATCCTCACCATTACCTATGGTACATGTAGAGGAGATCATTTCTGAGAAGGCGGTGGAGAATAGTGATGAAAGTAAGGAGGAAACTCTATAGAGGATTGAAGAAGAACATGAGACTATAAAGAAATTAAGTCTTGTAGTATCTAGTGAAAATAAGAGACATAAAATTATGAATATTGAAAAATATGAAGAATTAAATGATGAAGAAGATTTACCAATCACACCAGTAGATATATCCAAACAACAACCAAAGGAAGTGATGAAACTTTCAGAACAATTATGGATTCAAGATATAAAGAAAAAGGAAAAATCAAAGAAGAAGAAGACATGAGTATTAAGGAGAGTTAGAGACATCCTAGTTGATTTAGTGCCTAAGTTTACATTTGATGAAGATGATACACCTATTGATCAGATGGACACTCTTGTGAAAGTTATTTTACATCAAGTTCCAAATTTGCAAATAGCTGCAGTGAAGAATGCAGAGGAGAATTTAGAAAATAAGATGATGGAAAAGATTACTATAGATAGGATGAAATTATCATATTTGATAGAGGAAGTTAAGAGTATATTGATTGAGGAAATTGAAATGATTTTCAAAGTATCAAGGTATTCAAACTTTTTTCAAGATTTGGAACAAAGCAGAGTTGAAGTACATAAGGAATTGGAGAACTTAAGTGATCAACTTGGTCCACTATCAAGTTCATTCAAAACTTACAGTAATCAGGTAAAGCAAATCAACAAAAAGGTTAAGAATATTAAAAGTGAGCAAGAGCAAAGAATGATCACTCTACTTGAGCTTCAATCCACCTTATCTCCTACAGTAAAAGTGATGCAATAGAATGTAAAAAAGGAAGAAGCTATATTTTCCTTACCAAACATGAACACTTTAGATAGCATGGAAGAGCTATCCTTGAGTTTAAGTGATCAAATCATTGATATGGGTTACTTGTAGAAGCTATGGGAAACAACCTTGAGTTTGGAAAAGATTCACTTCAAGTTAATTTTTGATAGGATGTAAGTAATATTTTGTATACATATATTGTAAGTTTTGTACCTTTGTCATTTTTTTCAAAGGGGGAGTATATGAATGGTTAAGAATGTGTATGCAGAGTATGTGTATAAGGAGTCATAAGTTTATATTATGATTGTACGATTATAAGAATATGTTTAAGTTAGTATATGTTTTCCATAAATGCCAAAGGAGGAGATTGTTGGTATTATGTATTATTGGTATTTGGTACTATGTTGATAGATTTTTAGTTGGTTGTCATTGATTTCAACTAAGTGAGTACAAGTCCTAATATACAATAGGTGAAGTGAAGATACAATCAGTAAGCAGGTCATACTAAAATTTGGTTAAGTCCAAAAGATCGGTAGACTATACACACATCACTTTGGTCATGGTCATGGTATAAACATAATTCTAAGCAGTGGTCATAGAATTAGCTTCAACCAATTTACATTGCAAAGTGGTTTTTGTATGCACCCTAAAATGGTCGCCTAGACTTTGGGCCCCATTTTATCATTTTATCATTTTATCAATTTCCTAAATCAATGCTTTGCAATATTTTCAATTCAAATCAATTTCCTTGATCAAATTATAATTAATTCAATTAATCAGTTATTTCAATATTTCTTAAGGTTTGATCATTTTTATCTAATTAAAATATTTAATTTTCTTTTTAATTAAATAAAATTTATCTTATTTAATTAAAATATTTAATCTCCCTTTTAATTGAATAAAATTTATCTTATTTAATTAAAGTAAATTTCTCCCTTTTAATTAAATAAATTCCTCTTATTTAATTAAATTCAATTTCCCCCATTTAATTAAATAAAATTCTTCTAATTTATTTAATTGAAATAAAACCCCTCTTTTAATTAAATAAATAAAAATCCCCACTTAAAACACTTTATTTGTTGAAAAAGGCAATAAATTAAATAAAAATCCCTTTTTCTTCACATCCTCCTAAGTGGTGGGATTTTTGCCTCTTAATCATAGCCTTTGATTTTTGCCTCTTAATCTCAACCGTTCACTTTCTTTTAAAAGGAGACCTCTCCTTCTCATTTTCATTATTAGGTTTTCATAGTATTGTTATGCTGCAGGTTTGGAGAGCAATTTTGGAGGAGGATTTGAGCACTTGAGCTTGGATATTGCAACTTCTCTCTTCTTGTCTTCTTC
>MU226848.1:6098436-6111115 GCA_018584345.1 Thuja plicata
TCTTATGAATGATGAACACAAGATCCTATGTTTGTTGCTCTATTGCAAGTACACCTTTGCATTTTCATGTAGCTTGCATTGTTAGACTTCATGTTAATTTGCATTTTTAGGTTGCATTATGAGTTTGAGGGTTTCCTTCATCTTTCTTGTGGACTTTTAATCAACTATGATCACGTTATGATCTTCATTTCCTTATCTTCTTTCATGATCTCAAACAAAATTTTCTATCTTACACAGTTGATTGATTTTGGGGCATTCTCTTTCTTAAGGCAACTTCTCTTTCTTCTCTCCATTTCTTTCCACTTCTCCCAAACTTCTATCTTCCATTCACTTTCACCCCACTTCTTTTATTCTAATTCAACCTTGGGGCATAATATTTTGTGCTTGATGATCTACCTTGGTTCTGTGATCTGTATATCTTTCATCTTACACCAAGAACCTTATCTTTAGTTTGATTTGATCAAATTTATCAATTTTTTGTTTCTCCTCTATCTCATTTCAATTTCGATCACGAGGGGGCAGTACCTATCAAAATTCAATGTTTGATTCAACTTTATCAATTATATCAACCTTGACATGTCAATTACTTATATACAATGGTGTTGACCTTGTCCTTTTCAATCTGCTTATCTTTGTTTTGATGTCAATTACTTATATACAACATCGTTGATGTCTGTGTTGTTTTGTGATCCCAAATCGATTTCACACTTCAACTTCATTCTTTGACTACATGTGTTCCTAGAATGATCACACATTAGTCAAAGAGGGTCAAATGTATGCACCCTAAAATTGTCGCCTAGACTTTGGGCCCCATTTTATCATTTTATCATTTTATCAATTTCCTGAATCAATGCTTTGCAATATTTTCAATTCAAATCAATTTCCTTGATCAAGTTGTAATTAATTCAATTACTCAATTATTTCAATATTTCCTAAGGTTTGATCATTTTTATCTAATTAAATAATTTAATTTTCTTTTTAATTAAATAAAATTTATCTTATTTAATTAAAAGATTTTATCTCCCTTTTAATTGAATAAAATTTATCTTATTTAATTAAAGTAAATTTCTCCCTTTTAATTAAATAAAATTCCTCTTATTTAATTAAATTCAATTTCCCCCATTTAATTAAATAAAATTCTTCTAATTTATTTAATTGAAAGAAAACCCCTCTTTTAATTAAATAAATAAAAATCCCCACTTAAAACACTTTATTTGTTGAAAAAGGCAATAAATTAAATGAAAATTAAATAAAAAAACCTTTTTCTTCACATCCTCCTAAGTGGTGGGATTTTTGCCTCTTAATCATAGCCTTTGATTTTTTCCTCTTAATCTCAACCATTCACTTTCCTTTAAAAGGAGACCTCTCCTTCTCATTTTCATTATTAGGTTTTCATAGTATTGTTATGCTACACATTTGGAGAGCAATTTTGGAGGAGGATTTGAGCACTTGAGCTTGGATATTGCAACTTCTCTCTTCTTGTCTTCTTCTTCTTGCATCCATGGCTATTCATGTAGATTAGATTCATGTTTATTTTCATAGATTAATCTTGCATTTGTATTTCCTTTCATAGATTAATCATGCATTGTTATCATTTAGATTAATTTCCTTTTATGCATTGCAATCATATAGATTAGATCTCATTTTCATGCATTTGAATCTCTCATTTCATGGTGTACTTGCATATGCACTAACTAGGTCAATCTGAGGACCTCTATTTCATACCTTTACACTCCATGACTAGAGAGCTATGGATCAATATTTGAGGCCTCATTCTTGAGCAACCTTGGATGGAATGATTCATAGAAGTGTGACACATTTTCATCACACAGTTTCAACCACAACTTTTTTGGTTGAGCGGTGATACATTTTTTATTGTCATAGACACTAAGATGGGTAGAGCTCTTATGTTTTTTATCAACCGATCAGTAGATCACAGATTGGTGAGTGGTAAAGTATATACAATCATTTCTAATGATTTTATAACATGGAATAAATGTTATACATACAATGTATGGGTACTTACAAGATTAATGCAAGCATTTAAGATAGATTTGAGGTGTTACATTGAAGGATTCAAAATGTATTTGACTACCTTGGAGATATTGGGATTGAGGGTGCCATCCCCACCATGGTTTTTCGCCTCTTAAAAGGGTTTCCACATGAAAAATGATAGTGTAATGTGTGATGAGATTGTGGATGCTTGATATTACTTTCTTTCATATATTTTCATCAGTTTTCCACTTTGTAGTTTGGAGAGTATTTCAACAGTTATTCGGTTTAGTGGTTGAATTAGTTCATTATTTGTTTGTACTAATTCATCCCCCCCTCTCAGTACCTATTATTTCTATAGTAAAAACACTAGGCTACAATATAGTTGATCGTCATCTCATATCCCTTTCCCCTTGGGTTATCCTGACAGTCAACTCTAGACCCTGGCCCACAAGTAAGAACATGCAAAACCGAACCCCTTTTTGGAAGAGAATGTTGTTCGATTGTGCCATCAAAAATGAACGTTATCCCACTCTCATCCCTATTCTATACTAGCACTAGAGGAATGAGAGAGGCATCAATTAATACTTTTAATGTGTAATCCCCCATTCCTAGTTTATTTTTTTAGGTTATCACTTTATTAAACAACTCATCAATGAGTTACCCTGGCAACCACTGAGGGCCTCGACCCCATTGAGAGTCACTCACCTATTGTACCTAGGATCTTTACCAAAGAATAAAATCATATCAAATACATGAAATAATCACACCACATCATTATAACATGCCATGAGTTCTATAAGAACATCTGAATATCAAACTTTTAGGTTTAGGAAACCATTTTTGTCCATAATCCACCAGACAACCCTAAAACCCAAAAAGGCATTCATATGGTTTCAAAACACATCAAATTACATCAAAATGAATCAAAATTGATTAAAATTTATCAAGAAGAGTAAACAAATCTCATAATTATCATAAAATAGGTCCTAAATTATGCATGGCACCTCCTAAATCTCCTAATTTGCTTGATTTTGTGTTTATAATAAGGTGCATCCATGAGATCACCCTTGTGTGTGTTTTTTTGTTTGGGTCTTTGATGTAAGGTGAAGGACCTATGGTGAGTTATAAACCTAGGTTCCTAAAACCATGGTTAGACCTTGTTAGTTGTTGATTTTGTGTGTCTAGTTAGAATTTATGTTTCTAAGTCCTTATTTAGGTCCTAGTCATGTGTTGGACCTCTCCCTCACCATGGGAGGTTGGTAAGGTTGGCTTTTTCCCAAATTAGCAACTCTGTCACTTATTGCCAAAAAGTTGCATGAGAAAATTTTGCAAAATGTTTCTCGGTATGTGACAACTTCTTTGTAACCAACCTCACCCACCTTCTAAAGCTTCTAAAATGCTTGGAGGATTCTATTAGGTGAGAGGATACCTTCCATGAAGGTCAGATCACATAGTGTACAAAGTCTGATGTTTGAGCAAGGAAATAGAAGAGTGTTTTGAGTCATTTTTGCATGGTATGGCTTGGTACAGATTCATTTGGAAGATCAAGTATAATTTTGTAATTCCTGGAGTCTACTAACCTTTCCAGTTGATTTGAGGTGTTTTTGTTAAGTTAGTGAAAGTTTATCAATTTTACATTCTTGTTGTCTGAGAAACCAAGGCTCTACTGGACAAGTCTCAAAGATGTGATCCTAGAAAGAGCTTTATCTAGTGGATCTCCTCAGCCACTTGGAAATTTTTAGCTAGGATCATGATCTTTAGGAATCCAAAAGCTCTGGCTCTCACTCTTAGTCCTATTTTTAAAATCAAGCCCTACGCTAATTATCCCTATGTAATTAGCCTAGTCTGTTAGTACAGTCACATGCATGTGCAATATATGAGTTGGGGGATCAAACCAAAGGTGTTTCTAGACTAATTTGGAGTAGGTGAATCCATCCAAAGCTTTTCATTTCATCCATGAACCCACCTTCTATCACTTTCTTAACAAACCAAGCCTAAACTAGCTAATTAGGTCTGTGTGTTTTGTGAGAGCTTAGGGGTGCAGGAGTGGAGTGAAGTGTTCATGCTTTGGGATGTTTAATAAATCCATAAAGGGTGTATATAAACCCAATCAGATCCTTTAGATCTCACTGTCATAGAAATTTAAGTTCCAAAAACCCACTGGTTAGGGCTACAAGGAATCCTAGGGTATTTGGGATTCGACTAACTTTGGGTCCTCAAGACCAAAAATAATGGTGGATTCTTGGTCCCTAAGGTCTGTTAAGAGTCTTAAATCTCTTAGGATAGATTTTTGAATCCACTGGTGAAGTTTTACACCTTATTGTATGGTTTAGGGAAAGTGTCCCTAAAGGAAAAGATTTCTTAGTTCCATAGCTTGATTTGGAGAACCAAGAGAAAACAAGGGAAGCCTATTGACCCATTGGAAAAGTCAGGAGACATCCTAAGAAGACTTGTGTGGAGTGAGATTGATAAAATTTGAATTTTGAAGAAACATCAAAGAGTTAGGGATCATTAAGGTCTTCTAATAGTGCTCTCTACATCAGGTGGTATCAGAGCCTGCCAAGATCTTGGAAGGAGTGAAGAAAGGCTTGGAATAGAAATTTCTCTAGGGAAGAAGTTCCCACTAGAATCACTAATGTGGAATTGGAAAAAAAATTCAGGGAACAAGTAGCCAAGAACAAGAGATTGGAAGAGGAGATAAGGAAGTTGAAAGACCTCCAAATGGAGGAGGAAGGAGAAGAAGAAGAAGAGGAAGAAGAAGAGGAAGAGCAAGAGCGAGATGAGACAAAGAACATGCCTACAAACCAATTAAAACTTCTTGAATCTCTTGAAAGATTTGGAAGGAGAGATCAAAAGTCTGACAAGCCCTTTTTTTTTGGGAAAATAGATCTTGAAGAATGCATGGATTAGGTGGAAGCTTTGGAGAACTACTTTGAGTATGACAAAAATTATGAGAATCAAAAGGTTAAGGTAGCAAAATATAGAATGAGAGGTCCTGCCTTGAGTTGGTGGAACTTTCTAGAAAATGAAAGAGTGGAGGAAGGAAGGAATCCTATCTCAACATGGAAGAAGATGCTGGTTGAAGTCAAGAATCAGTTTGTACCTAAAGACTATGAGATCACCCTCCACAAGAAGCTGAAAAATCTTAGATAGAAGGACCTTGATGTGAGTGGGTATGTTGAGGATTTCACAAAATGCCCTTGAAGGCTAGAGTTCCTAAAAGTGAGAAGCACAAGCTTACAAGATACATTAATGGACTAAAATATAGTATCCAAGATGAAATGAGTTTTTTCAACCCTGAATCAGTACACAAATGCTTCCAAATGGCACTAAAAATTGAAGAAAAGAAGAAGAGAAGGGGAGAACAAAATAATAGAGGAAGAGGGAATAACTTCAGGGGAAGAGGTAGATTCAATGGTAGAGGACCATTCCAAAGAAGCCAAGGGGAGTTTAATCACCATGAGTTAGAAGGAGAGCACAATAATAGAAATAGTTTCAGAGGGAGGAGATCCAATAGTAGAGGAAGGTTTGGAGAAAGAGGGCCTAGTGTCTTCATAGGGAAGTGTTTTACATGTAATTAAGTTGGACACCAGTCCTTCAGATGTCCTAAAAAGAGTGGCACCAACAGACAAGGAGGGGACAGAAGAGTACAACTAACTCAAGAGGATGATAATCAAAGTGTATCCTCCTATCACTCTGCAACTTCAAGACCTACAAATCCAGAGCAAGGAGAATTTTTAATGATGCAAAGGACAATCCTAAGAGTACCTACTACTGTAGAACCACCTCAGGGGAAGTCCTTATTCAGAACAAGTTGTAAGGTGAACAATAAGGTATGCAAATTCATAGTTGATTATGGATCTACAGATAATATTGCATCTAGAGAGTTATTCACTAAGCTTAAGTTGCATGTTATTCCTCATCCCTTCCCTTATAAGGCTTCTTGGTTGATAAAATAAAAGCAAACCATTATCAATGAGCAATTTTTGGTAGATTTCAAGATAGGGGAGTATACAGACAGGGTTTTGTGTGATATTACAGAGATGGATGCATGTCATGTATTATTAGGGAGGCCTTGGAAATATGATGTAGATTCTAGGAATGATGGAAAATCCAATGTTTATACTATAACTAATGATGGTGTTGAATATGTAATGAACCCACTCTCTGCCCGTGAGAAAGAAAAACATGCTACTAGTATTGTCTTGCACATAGGAGAAAAGGAATTCATGAAAGTACTAAAGGAGAAGGATACCCCTTGTTATTCCCTAGTAGTGAGGCCCAAAAAGACACCTTTGAAGGAGTCCAAAGTCCAAGTCCCCACTAGGGATGTAGGTCCCAAAGAAGTGAAGGCATTGTTAGACCAGTATAAAGGTATCATTGCTGAGAGCACACCAGATTATTTTCCACCTGAGAGGGAAGTAATTCACTATATAGACTTCATACCAAGGGCCACTCTTCCCAATAAGGCAGCATATAAGATGACCCCTGAACATAATCAAGAGATAGCAAGATAGATTGGATAATTGTTGTCAAAAGGTCTCACTAGGAAGAGTGTGAGTCCTTGTGTTGTCCCAGCAGTCCTAGCACCCAAGAAAGAAGGCACATGGAGGTTATGTATGGATTCTAGGGCTATCAATAGGATAACCATCAGATATAGGTTTCCTATGCCTAGAATAGAGGATTTGAAGGACTGTTTGGGGGCTGCAAGTTACTATTCCAAGATAGATCTCAAAAGTGGCTACCATCAGATAAGAATCAGAGAGGGAGATGTATGGAAGATGACATTTAAGACTACAAAAGGCTTTTATGAGTGACTTGTGATGCCTTTTGGCCTTTCCAATGCTCCAAGCACCTTTATGAGATTGATGAATGAAGTATTGAAACCTTTTCTTAATAAATTTGTTGTTGTATACCTTGATAAAATTTTGATCTTTAGTAGGATCAGGGAAGAACATCTCAAGAATTTGGACATGGTGATGAGGAAAATCCATAAGGAGAAGTTGAAAATCAATATAGATAAGTGTGTATTTCTTCAAGAAGAACTTGTGTTCTTGGGCTTTGTGATCTCCAAAAATAGTCTCAAGATGGATCTTACCAAAGTTGAAGCCATCCTCAATTGGCCACCTCCCACTACTCCATCAGAGGTAAAAAAAATTCATGGAATATCCATCTTTTATAGGAAATTCATCAAAAAATTTAGTAGCATATGTGCTCCCATTATTAACACTATTAAAGGTGGAAGAAAATGCATATTTTCATGGACTAATGAAGCTAATGAGTCTTTTGAGTTGCTAAATAAGAAGATTGCAAAGAAACCTATCCTAGTCCTACCAGACTTTCACAAGGTATTCATAGTTGAATGTGATGCAAGAAAAAAACCCATTGGAGGAGTCTTGAGCCAAGAAGGAAGACCAGTTTCTTTTTTCAGTGAGAAGCTCAATGAAGCTATACAAAAATATTCCACTTATGATCTTGAAATGTATGCAATGGTTCAATCACTTAGGAAATGGAGGCATTATTTATTTCCCAAGGAGTTTTTTTTTTTACTTATAACCATACACTTAGCTTTCTAAACAAGTAGGAGAAACTAAATCACAGACATGTGAAGTGGATAGAGTCCTTGCAGTCTTACACATTTTCCATCAAGCATAAAAAAAGGGTTGTGAAAAAATTTGTTGATGCTCTCAGTAGGAGACATTTTAGCACTCAAGCCATCTAGTTAGAGAGTGTTGGGGTCCATGCCATGAAGGATATGTATGTTGAAGATGAATATTTTAAAGAATCTTATCATATTTGCATTGAGCTGACAGACATATACCATATTGATTTCTCTGAGTTTATTGTGCAAGATGGTCTTCTTTTCAAAGGCAGTTCTTTATGTGTCCCACAAGGATCTATGAGGGAGAACATTATCAAAGAGAATCACTATGGAATCATAGCTTGTCACTTTGGATTAGACAAAACTTTGGAGCTAGTTAGGAGATTCTACCACTGGCCAAAATCAAAAAAATGTTAGGAATTTTATGGAAATTTGTTCAGTTTGCCAACAAGACAAAGGGCACACCTCCAATGCTGGAATATACACTCCTTTACCCATCCCTACCAAACCATGGGATTTAGTAAGCATGGACTTTATCTTAGGCCTTCCAAAGACCAAGTCTATATTTGATAGCATTTATGTTGTAGTTGAAAGATTTTCAAGAATGGCACACTTTATCCCTTGTAGGACAACTCATGACGCATCTCACATAGCAGGGTTGTTCTTCAGAGAGGTTGTAAGACTCCATGGACTCCCATTTTCCATCATATTAGATAGGGATCCTAATTTCTTAGGTGACTTTTGGAGGACATTATGGAGAAAACTAGGAACAAATATTTCTCTGTCATCTGCATATCATCCACAGTCTGATGGTCAGACAGAAGTCATCAATAGATCCCTTGGAAACCTTCTGAGATGCCTCACATAGGAACATGGAGCCACTTGGGATACCATTATAGCACAAGCATAGTTCTCATTCAATGATTTAGTAAATTGGAGCACTGGTTTAACTCCATTCTAGATTGTCTATGACACCCACCCTAGAGGAGTATGGGAACTTAGGGATATCAAAGAAATGGAAAAAATAAGTGCACTAGCGGAAGACTTTGTTGAGGTGATGAAGAATATACATGATTAGGTGTAGATCAAATTGAATCATACCATTGATAAATATAAATCCCATGATGAAAAGAAGAGGAGAGACCTACAATTCAAGGTGGGAGACTTAGTGATGATCCACCTCAAGAAGGAAAGACTACCTAAAGAGAAATACACAAAGCTTATGATGAAAAAGCTTGGCCCTTTCAATATTCTAAAGAAATGTGGCAACAATGCCTATAGAATTGATCTACCTTCTCACATTGGATTATCACCCATTTTTAATGTTGCTGATATCTATGCCTACAAAAGAGAAGTTAGTACTACTGATCTTGCAGATACTCCAGAACCTCCTACACTCCAACCACTCAAGGACATGCCACAAGCAACTCCTCCTGAGATTGAAAGCATCCTAGATAAGAGAGTGAACATGAGAAAAAGGAGAGGCACTTACTATGAATACTTAGTCAAATGGAAACACCAACCAGTTGAAGATGCTACTTGGATGAACCCTGAAGACATTCTGAAGACATGTTATCCACTTGAAGAATTCACAACTCAAGAGACTTGAGTTATTTTTGTCATGAGGAGTATTTTGCAGGGCACCTCCTGAAACTCCAAATTTTGTTGATTTTTTTTTTATAATAAGGTGCATCCATGAGATCACCCTTGTGTGTGTTTGTTTGTTTGGGTCTTTGATGTAAGGTGAAGGACCTATGGTGAGTTATAAACCTAGGTTCCTGAAACCATGGTTAGACCTTGTTAGTTGTTGATTTTGTGTGTCTAGTTAGAAGTTATGTTTCTAAGTCCTTAGTTAGGTCCTAGTCATGTGTTGGACCTATCCCACACCTTGGGAGGTTGGTAAGGTTTTCCTTTTCCCAAATTAGAAAATCTGTCACTTATTGCCAAAAAGTTATCTTTTTGCAAAATGTTGCATGAGCAACTTTTGCAAAATGTTGCTCGGTATATGAAAACTTCTTTGTAACTGACCTCACCCACCTTATAAAGCTTCTAAAATTCTTGGAGGATGCTATTTGGTGAGAGGATACCTTCCATGAAGGTCAGATCATAGAGTGTATGAAGTTTGATGTTTGAGCAAGGAAATAGAAGAGTGTTTTGAGTCATTTCTGCATGGTATGACCTGGTATGGATTCATTTGGAAGATAAAGTTGCAAAATTTTGTAATTAATTGAGTCTACTAACCTTTCTAGTTGATTTTAGGTGTTTTTGTTAAGTTAGTGAAAAGTTATCGATTTTACGTTCTTGCTATCTAAGAAACCAAGGCTCTACTGGACCAGTCTCAAAGATGTGATCCTAGAAAGATCTTTATCCAGTGGATCTCCTCAACCACTTAGAAAATTCTAGCTAGGATAATGATCTTTTGGAATACATAATCTCAGGCTCTCACTCTTAGTCCTTCTATTTTTAAAATCAAGCCCTAGGCTAATTATCGTTATGTAATTAGCCTAGTCTGTTAGTACAGTCACATGCATGTGCAATATATGAGTTGGGGGATCAAAAAAAAGGTGTTTCTAGACTAATTTGGAGTAGGTAAATCCATACAAAGCTCTTCATTTCATCCACAAACCCACCTTCTATCACTTTCTTAACAAACCAAGCCTAAACTAGCTAATTAGGTCTGTGTGTTTTGTGAGAGCTTAGGGGTGCAGGAGTGGAGTGAGGTGTTCATGATTTGGGAGGTTTAAAAAATCCATAAAGGGTGTCTAGAAACCCAATTAGATCCTTTAGACCCCAATTTCACAAAAAATTAAGTCCCAAAAACCCACAGGTTAGGGCTACAAGGAATCCTAGGGTATTTGGGGTTCGACTAACTTTGGGTCTTCAAGACCAAAACTAATGGTGGATTTTTGGTCCCTAAGGTCTGTTAAGAGTCTTAAATCTCTTAGGATAGATTTTTTAATCCAATGGTGAATTTTTACACCTTATTGTATGGTTTAGGGAAAGTGTTTCTAAAGGAGAAGATTTCTTAGTTCCATAACTTGATTTGGAGAACCAAGAGAGAACAAGGGAAGCCTATTGACCCCTTGGAAAAGTTAGGAGACATCCTAAGAAGACTTGTGTGGAGTGAGATTGATAAAATTTGAATTTTGAAGAAACATAAAAGAGTTAGGGCTAATTAAGGTCTTCTAGCAGTGCTCTCTGCATCCCTAAATACCTCTGGAACCTTCATAAAACCCTAGGACATAATTTGGCCTAATCTTGACCAAAATAGAGAAGCTACAAACTTAAAAATTTAAGAAATACACTTGCAGGGTTGATTAAATGAACTTGCAGGGAATCCAAAACACTTTAATAGAGGATTAAACATGCTTGCATAAATTATTCAATGCACTTTCATTTAATTTAATGCACTTGACTGATAAAAAGTGTAAAAAAAAATATTTTCTAGATTGACTTCACAATCAAAACTCGGTAAAATCAGGGCACTGGAAGAAAAATATGACGAAGACCCATTTGAGATCTCCTAGATTACCTTCCAATAACCCTAATAGATAGACTCAAAACATTAGATCAACTTGAGAAATTTTTAATTAACAAAATTAGGTCTCTAAAAATAATGAAGAATAATGTTCACATAACCATTCTAAGACTTACAAATTCATTTCTAGATGATATTTAACAAGCCAAAAATATGATATAATCTCAATAAATACATAGTAACATCATAAATCATTCATTTTATAGACTCATTAATAAATATTTCAAAAAGATACATTACTTGTATTTACATACACTCAAACAAACATATTATTGTAGACAAGTTTCCTTTCAAGATTGGATCCTATATGGAGTTTTGCATATATCCTCAATTGAAGAAGCAAAGGGAGAGCCAATCCCACCACAATCCAATCTAGAGGAATATCAACCAAATGCAATCCATTCCAAAGTAGTTTTCACAGAAATCAACACTCTCTTTCCCTCAAATTCATGGGGCTCTCACACCATAATTTTATAATAATAACTCTCTACTCTAAAACACTCAAATCAACACAAATCCTCTCAAAAATATCTCACACTCTCTCTAAAAATAATAACAAAAAACCTTGTAAATGTCTCTCAGGAACCCCCTATTGTAAGAATAAAATGTTCTTTCCATATAATACGAATGAAGGGAGTTGTATGGGAACAACCACCATTTAAATAAAGAATTATAATTATTGGTAATTAATACCATGATTATATTACTAGCACTTATATATATATATATATATATTTATTTATTTATATATATATATATATATATATATATATATATTGTATAGTGAGAAAATGGAAGCACTTCCATAGGAGACTGGTTTAGCCTTCTGAGCGAGTGGTTTGGGGTCATGAAAAGTTCCTCTGAATGGGTTCCTGATCTTGACATGGCTTCCCCCCTGACCTACCTTTCTAACCTCCACTTCCTGACCTAAATTCTGCATTCTAGGTCTCTGACCTGTGATCCTGGGATCTGAGGAGAGGGTCGACCTCCTAGGATAGGGTTGACCTTGACCCTGCCCTAGGATAGGGTCAACCTTGGCCCTATCCTAGGATAGGGCTGACCTCGACCCTATCCCAGGGTCCAAATCCCAGGAACTTTTGGTTTTAGGGATGTCGGTCTTCACAAAAAGTTTATTCCCGCTTCCGGGTCGGCTGTTTCGGGTTCTGAATCGGTTGATTCCTAAATTATATTTAATATTGGTCCTCTCCTAGGGGTAAAGTCTTAAATGATGATTTAATTATCCTATGTAGGCCTCCTTAGAAGATTGTGCCCAAATTTCATATAAAAGCGAGCCTTCTCCTCTCATTTTCTCTAAGTCTTAAGAACCATGATCAAGCAATGGAAATCTTCTAATCAAGCATCAAGCATCCTTATGAAGTGAAGTCCAAGAAATAAATTAAGCAAGATTTGAAGCAATCATCCATCATTCTCAAGTATCCATTTGCATGAAGGAGATCCATTGGAGGTCATTGAAGGATTCAAGCCAAAAAGTGCCCTTTTGGTGATCTCTCCATCCATCTTCTTCCAAAGCCCTTGTCAAGTTC
>MU226848.1:6113408-6138673 GCA_018584345.1 Thuja plicata
TCCAGTTGATAAGAGTGATAATGCTCCTAATCCCAATAAGTTTCAGAAACCTCACAACTATGTAAAGATTAATAAACAAACAAATGCGGTTGCTGATCAAGTTGCGGCTACTTCCAATAGTGCTTCTGCATCCACTTCTTTCCGTATGAATCATATGTTTACTCCTCTCTCTAAAACTTTGCATTCTATAATGAGTAGGTTGTTAAGTGCTAGTATTATTACTTTACCTCCTATTCTACCTCTCCTTCCTACTACGATAGCTTCAAAATCCTTTGATTATACCGCTTTTTGCCAATACTATTGCTAGAACGGCCATGACACTGAGAAATGTTATTCTCTAAAGCATAAGATTCAAGACTTAATTGATTCTAAAGCTTTGTCTATTGATACTCTTGATGGTAGTGGAATTTTTTTTTTTTCTCCTCCTAACCAAAACCTTCAAATCTATACCAATCCTTTACCTACACATGATACTAATACTATAGCTCAACCATCTTCTGTAGACATTGTTTATGATTTAAAGATGGAGGCTCTCAATAACATTGTTAATCATGTGGAGAGTGTTGTACCATCCAAAACTATTGTTCAAGATCCTTCACCTCCACTTCCACTTCCAATTCCACCTCAACCTCAAAAACAAATTAGGGATAAGCGACCTAGGGAACTTCTAATTACTTTTGATGATTCTGAAACAATTAAAGCTCCTGATGGTCCCCTTTATATTTATGCTAGGATTGCTAATATACCTACTTTTGGTTGTCTAGTTGATCCCACATCTTTAATTAATGTCATAACTGAAGAAAATCTTTTTATGAAAGGATTACAACGCGATTTTTATAATCCATCTGATGCATGGATTCAAACTTGTAATGGCTTTCTTTATCCTACACTTGGTTCTATTACCTTACCTGTCGAACTCTATGGTAAAGTTATAGATACTACCTTCCTTGTTATTCCTACTTCTGATCAATTTCAAATCAAATTTGGTTTACCATGGATAGCTGCTATGCATGCTATTGCCTCTCCCATTCATAAATGTCTTAAGTTTATTCATGATGGCGAAGTTAAGACAATTAATCATAGTTTGTTTCAACCATCTAGGCCTAGAGATTGTGCTACTCTCAATTTTATTTGGCCTTCATTACCTAAATCATGCCCTCCTCACCCTGATCATCTCTTTTGCTCATATCAAGCCTACAAACATCACAAAATCGCAGAGTTAAGTATGCCTCGGATTGATTCCAACCGTGGTCTTTTGCCTACTCCTATAATCCCTCCTTTATCCATTAACACTAATAAAATTAATCCCACATCTACTCTTCCATTACCACCTATTGAAACTCCACCTATAGAACCTATGAAGGAACCTATTGTTATTCCTCCTAGTTCTCACAATATATCAAGCAAAGTGAAATGTAACAAATCTGCTAATGAATGTCGTAAGAAGCGTAGAGCCCATGCTAGAGCCCATGCTTCTATGCTCAAAAACTCTTTATCTACTTTTGATCAACCTATGCCTGATGCAGTCGATGTCACTATTCATGATGTTAAGACCAATGAGTACGATGATCCTATTCACATCTTGGATCCTATTTCTATCAACCTTGATGAGGAGGACACTCTTGATGATCCTATTGATCCTAGTGATGAATATGAGACCATTGATCTTGATAATGATTTACCTCATATGCTTACTACTCAATTAACAATCGCACCTAGTATCGAACAAAGCGATTCTCAAGAGGATCCTTGTTTGGAACTGGCTATCATTCCTACTATATTGGATATAGTCCCTCTTGCAAGTTGCCCACCTACCCTAAATAACATCAGCCAAGATGGGGAAGGTTGACAACATGTTTCATTGGCTCACCCTTTATGGTAGCCCTGTTTGTGTTTATATGTTATAATGTGCTTCCCCCATAATGTGTTTCTAAATGTTTGTTAGATTCTTTTATATGACCCTTGTTACTCTGTTGGTATAAGGTGATAAAAGAATCGCAACTATTGTTCAATTCTTCTATATGTATCTACATTCTTCTATATGTTGTTTCATGTTATGTTATACTTGTGCTATTGTTTGTAATTGTTTTCCTTGTATAATCTTCTTGGATCTGAGACATGGTAGCACTAATTCTTTTTGGTCTCCAGGTTGTGGTCCGAAAAGATTCCTCTTCGTGATTATTAAAGTTTCTTTCCTCCTTTGTGATTGTAGTTCTACTTTCTTTGGGGAATGATGTTAATTCATTTGCAATAATATCATATTTATGTGTACATATTATCTTATGAACGTACTAACCCCACATTAGGTAGATCCCTTTTGTGTTCTTATGTATGTTTATGTTTTATTTCCCATGATTTGTCCACTTTTGGGGGCATCTCACAGTGGAAACGTAATCCGTAGAGTTGGTTATGTTTCCGTTAAAATCATTTCTCCTATTAAAGTGTTAGCAATGAATTTAACATGGGGGCATACACTCTACTCACTTTTTGCACAGATTCAAAATAGTTTTCAAAATATTTAAAACTTTTTCCCTTTATGGATTAAAAGAAACTAATCCTTAAAGCATGGATATATTTTTACATTTTTTTAAGGATCTCTTGATCCCTCTAGTTTAAATTTACACGGATCTCTTGATCCCACCAGTTTTCAATTTACAAACACTTTGATCCCTTTAAGAATGGATCTCCCTGATGGGTTTACTAGTGAGTAGCCACATTCACTAGGTGGTTCAACTCCATGTTTCCACTTACACCTTTATGTGGTTCACAATGGGACATAAGTTCTCATTGGGAAAGATAATCACACTCTTTTTCTCCCTTCTTAACTAAGTGATGTCTCTCTTATTAGGATCTTAAGGATGATAAGGACTCGAGTCCCTTGGGGGCTTGAGGGTTTCTTTATCCCTTTTTGATTTTAATAAGATTGTCTTTTCTGTATGTTCTCCTTTACCAAGAGTTTGTGTTGAACTCATACTCTCGCTAAAGTGGGGGCTAAATGTATAGTCAGAAAATGGAAGCACTTCCATAGGAGACTGGTTTATCCTTCCAAGTGAGTGGTTTGGGGTCATGACAAGTGCCTCTGAATGGGTTCCTAATCTTGACATGGCTTCCCCCTTGACCTGCCTTTCTAACCTCCACTTCCTGACCTAAATTATGCATTCTGGGTCTCTGACCTATGATCCTGGGATCTAAGGACAGGGTCAACCTTGACCCTTCCCTAGGATAGGGTCAACCTCAGCCCTATCCTAGGACAAGGCTGACCTCGACCCTGTTCCAGGGTCCAAATACTGGGAACTTTTGGTTTTTGGGATGTCGGTCTTCACAAAAAGTTTATTCCCGCTTCTGGGTCGGTTGTTTCAGGTTCTAAATCGGTTGATTCCTAAATTATATTTAATATTGGTCCTCTCTTAGGGGTAAAGGCTTAAATGATGATTTAATTATCCTATGTAGGCCTCCTTAGAAGATTGTTCCCAAATTTCATATAAAAGGGAGCCTTCTCTCATTTTCTCTAAGTCTTAAGAACCATGATCAAGCAATGGAAATCTTCTAATCAAGCATCAATCATCCTTATGAAGTGAAGTCCAAGAAAGAAATTAAGCAAGATTTGAAGCAATCATCCATCATTCTCAAGTATCCATTTTCATGAAGGAGATCCATTGGAGGTCATTGAAGGATTCAAGCCAAAAAGTGCCCTTTTGGTGATCTCTCCATCCATCTTCTTCCAAAGCCCTTGTCAAGTTCAAGAATCCATTCAAGACTTGGTGTTGGAGATCTACAAGCAAGAGATTGAAGACATCCTTCCATTCTACATTCCATGTTTTGAAGCACACTTGTGGATCCATAGATTTGAATCCGCCACAAGGACATTACAAGCAAGGTGAATTTATGTGTTTACTTTGTTTATGTCTGTAATTTTAATTATATTATAAGGTTAATTCCAAAACTGGGGTTTGACCAAGGCAAACCCCTTTCCCCCAACAAACAAACATTTTTCTTGCAGGTACAGGTTTGGAACTGTAAATCTGAGGCCAGATTTGGATACCCTTTTCAGATTTCTTTCAGACTGTGCGAATAGGGACACTTTCGGAGTTGAGTAGATTGAGTTGGAAAAAGTGGTACAGGGTCAACCTTTTTCATAAGATGACATCAGAATAGAAAAATATTTCTGGGTTTTGTCTGTCTCTGTCTTCCGGTTTGGTATCAACTGTCAACATCTCCAGAAATAGTCTACAGATCTCAGAAAATAGCAATCTTTGATCTGCCATTTTGCAAGGTTGGTACTTTCTCCTATTCTTTTCAATTACTGTCATTTATCATATTAATCAATCAATTTATAGAATTTAAGATCCCCTTTCTTAGTCTCTTTCCAAATATTGAATTCATTTGTGTATTAACCCTTTGAGGTTGATCAAAATTGGATCTCCTATTTGTGTATTTGAGGGTGAAAGAAAGGAGCATCTTATCTTCCCTTAACCACAATCACAATTTCAAAACACAATCAATCAAATTCAAGTAAGTGTGAAGTGGGGTTAAGGAAATCAACAAAAATAACAATTAACAATTCAAACCCTCTCCTTAAATCACAATTTTCCTCCTTTACATTTTAGTAACATTCAAATCACCCCATTTCATATCTTACACACACACACACACACACACATATATATATATTCATTAAATAGAAAGTAATAACAATCCATACAACTATAAATTAATCAACCACAACACTAATATTACATACACACAAATATTATAGTATATATCCGTCTAATAGAATAAAATCAAATGCCTAAAAATAAATCTGACATCCAAAAGAGGCCATAATAATCAACTATAAAAATACATCAAGTAAGACACAAGGTCAACTAAAGTCAATCATAGTCAAAAAATCAATTCAAGCATTAATCCTGACCAAGCATGAATCCCTAAAAATCAACATAGCAAAGTTCAAGCATGGACATCCACAAGATATGGATAAATCAATAAAATAAATAATCAAATTATGAGACCAACATAAAATATAAAGGACCACAACCATGCTCATCAAGAGAGGTGATCCAGGGTTTGTCACCCCAAAATATGGTCAACTATCTAGGAACCTCATAGTTACCTGATCAGAACAATGGTAAGGGAAGACTCAAGCAAGGTCTTGGCACTACCTCCAATAAACAACAACCATCAAAGATTTTCAGGGCACACTAAGACCTGTGGATCCAATTTAATTTGATAGCTGGTACTTTCAAGCCTACATCATAGAATGAGTGTACATGTGCATATACATATAAAGAAGATAGTACAGACAATGAAAGGGATCGATACATTATGTGGATCTCACCAGGTGCGTAACTACGACTTTATCCCTAATCATGAAAACAAGACATAGATAAGAAAAATCATATATGCATACATCATGGACAATATAAGAACAAAAAAATGGTTAGATTATAATCATAAAAAATAATCAATGAATACATCAATATTAATCATAATCATGATATGATTATGGGTTAGTCCAATAATCATAAACATCAATCATTAAGGAGATATTGAAATAATATTCTTGAACAAGTAACAAGAACATGAATAGCATTCATATATCAATCAAAATGTGAATATCAAAGTTTATAATCAATCCTAAGGTTGTTAGTCATTATAACTATTTTATCCAAAATTAATCATAGTCATAGAGTAGAGAACACAAATAGTCATGAGATAGCTCTCTCATGTAACCTCATAACATCAACCACATATACGAAGATTCTGAAATAACATCAATAAGTAAGGATGAATACATAAAAAGAAAGTAACTATAATCAATATAACTGATAGCATCATTATGTTTTTCATCCTCAAATATTATATTAGAAATTTATAACAATTAAACCAATAAAATAGATTGGACAAGTATCTCAATATGAACTCCTAATGTAGATTCATACTTACATCTGCAACAAGAGAAACATAAAGGATCCCACATCATTCCTTAAACTACAATAAATAACACCAAAGACATTTTAGGGTTAGAGGGGTATTACAAAAATTCACTATTGAGGATCGATGTATAGGTGGTGGACCAGATTAAAACACCTCAGTTTATGCTCCTTTTCACTTCTATTTCTCGCTCTTTCAATTTCAATTTCATACTTGTACTCATGTTATGTACTTTGATGGATAATATAAGTGATCATGTAATTGCATTTTATATTATTAGTATTGAGTAAATTTAGTCTTTATTTGATGTATTTATGTACCCCTAATGATGGAAGATGTACATTTTAGCTTTGTGTTGTAGTAGGCCAGGTAATCATTGAAATTTCTAAGTGTTAGTGCATAAGATTTCAAATTGGTGTTTGTGCCTACATTTTGGAACCTATGTTGATTTGTGTCTCCACCTATAGAGTGGAATATTCCTCCCACTAGTTTGAGGCTCTTTGATCCCAAACAAGCAATTATAATTGACCATCATCTGCATCTGTGGACCAGTGCTCAGGCCTTTTGACACCTCTATCTACAAAGCTATGTATCCACCTCTCTAGACTTAGATAAGCCATAGTATGAAAATAAATTCTATAGATCACAATCTACATCTAAATAATACTACCTTGGATGATTGATGTCTCTTCCTACCTATCATTTCCAAAACTGAGTTAGCTATGGAAGGTTGTTTCATGATTTCTCCTTGGATGTCGAGTTGTCTTAGAATTGTTTATGATGGTTTACATTTGAGTTATTACCTTTGGTAATTTTTTAATTAATGTTCATTCCTAACTATATTAGGAACATTTCTTTTGGTGCTTAAAATGAACCTTGTGGTTGGATGAATTCAGAGGATGGACCTAGTATCCTCTTGGGTAGTCAAGTGTCATTAACTAGTTTGGATGTTATGTTTCTCATTGGACCTATACCAAGATTGTTAGGGTACTCAAGGAACGTAGGAATTCTATTTTGGTTTCATAGTAAGGATGTCTTGAAACCCTTGGAAGTGAGTTAAGAATTCATCTTGTTCACAATTATGAACCAATATTTTTTCTTATTGATTATGAACTAAATTCTTCATAACTGGAAAACCAAGAAAACAAAGTGATGAAGCATATCACCAAAAATATACCTATAGTACACATCTCTATCTAAAAATTAAATTGAGACATTTCATATATTTTATGAACACTCCCTCCAATCTAATGTAGAGAAATGAAGAAAATTTCCTAGACTACTCTTAATGGAAACCCAAACTCCCAACACATGGAATTTGTTTGAAACATAAATAGAAAAATTAGGGACTTAAAAATATAGGAGTAAAAATGCATAAAGCATAAATAAATTTTCATGTTACCCAAATTTCTGATTTTATCTAAATTTTGCTACAATTGGAGTAAGTGAAGCTCCCACAAGGGTAGAGCCCAGCTTGTATGAATTTTGCACCTTTCTGTGGTCTTTTCCTCACTCTCTACATATTTCTAGGTCACTATTTTACCTCTTGTTCATGTCTTAAAAGACCTATGTTGGTACTCTCATTTTCTGAGAGTACCATAGTATATTTTTCAAAGAACCAGAACTTCCATGGCAGATTCTTCTTTAAGTGTCAGACGGTTCTCCTCTTCATCGTGGTCAAAGGGGTTGTAGAGGGAGGTTGGATTCTCTTTGTTTACCCAAGGTTCATCCATGCAGGTCAGAAATGGATTAGAGCTTCAATGGTGCTGCATGTGTTATCATTTGTTCAGAGTAGCCTTAGGGCATATATCCCACATTTACTGAGTAGTAAAAAAGCTAAAACATTTTTATAATAGAGCACTCAGTAATGAAGTGCCTAAAAGGCACACACATTTTGGAAAGCAACCCAGTGGTCGGGAGATGACATGGTGGCCATCTAGTGAATAGTGGACTAATTTTGTAGGCCCATGTAGCGAGGATGTGTCAGGAAGTGCCAGGTGGTGGGCTGAAGTTCACTCACAGTAGTTGGAGAAAATAGCATGAAATGGTCACTAGCGGGTGATAAGTAGTTATCACACAGTTGCTACGATTAGTAAAGTTCGGTAGTCTGGTGCTTGAGTGTGTGACTGGTGGGTGTTGCATACTTGTTGTAGTTTGATGGAGTAATGACTAACAGTTGTGAGCACATGACTAATGGCTAGTGATCAGTGTCATGCAGTCACAATAGTTAGAAGGATGGATCAGAAAGAGTTGTGAGTGTATGACAAGATGACACATGGAGATACTAAGATAATTATGTGTGGATGTTGTTCACTCATGGGGAATAAAGGAATATGCTCCCAGGGTGAGAGAGCTAGCGACAAGATTCCATGTGTCCAGTGTAGTGATGAAGGTCGTTAAAGTTATTGCAAATCAAATCCAATCCTATGGTTGTCATTGACTCATGAGGAAAACAAAGGATTCATAGAATGAGTTGCGAGTGCGTGATAACTTGACACGTGTCCAATGGTCATTGAGATTAAAGGTGTTAAGCTTCAAGAACATCAGGATGCATCTGACGATCAATGTATTGCCTCAATGCAAAGATGATCAAGATCTATCATTTGAGGCATTGCGCGTGCATGCCACATGTCTTTTCTAACCAGGTGGGACCTGCATTTTGTAACCAAGGTAAGTTAATCTATGATCTAATTTATTTTAATCGAACGGACAATGTATTGCCTTAGGGTAAAAGTGTTCCATATCTAGCCATTAAAGCATTGCGCCAAGGTGATATTTTGCACTGATGATGTCATGGGTCCCAGGTTTATAGAGTAGTAAAGATGTCATAATTTATAGAAGATCTAATGATAGGCGTAAAGGATTAGAGACTAAGATGAAGTTGTTTAACCATTGAGCAATGTACCCTCTTGACACATGTCCAAACCATATCCGAATTCAGTGCCAAAGACAAGATAAAGGTAAAGAAAGTTTGTGGAGATCCAACGATGGGCGTTATCCCTCGAAGGTAAAGATGAAGATGTATAATGTTTGATGCATCACACCTACGTGTCGTGTGGTAGATTTGATCCTGTTCTTGTGGGTTACTTAAAGGATATCGATGGTTACATTTTAAAGTTAGTAAAGTTTCAATCATGGGTCGTTGATCAGGCATTCTACGCCATCTATGACCGTTTATGTTAAATTCAAATATTTTAATATCATTCTCAGGTTTTTTCATGGTGGTGGTGACATTTTCAACTCATGAAGAGGGTAGATAGATCGATCTGATCTATATACTTGAATTTATGGTGCTATGGGATATTTTCAAGGGTAATAAGATCTTTAGAGATATTTTTTGAGTGCATTGATGGATAGACTTGACTGGTTTAGGGTTTCTGCATTGTTTATGTAATATCTATTGTAACCCTAATTCTATGGAACCTGATTGTTGGACTAAATCCTAAGCCTGTGTGCTAGGGGAGGTTGTATACAAGTCATTTTTTGATCTTTTGTAAATAGGTTCGGAATATGTAAGAGATTTTTGTGACATTTTCTCTATCCTCAAGATTTTCATGTGTCTGTAATTCTTAATTTTTTAAGGCTTATGTAATATTTTCTATGGATTTTTTCTTTCCCTCAGGTTTTCATGTGTTTTGGGATTCTTTCTGAAGCATTATATATTGGCTGAGTATCAAAGAAGTTTGTGGGTTATTCTTTAAGTCTCCTTTATTTTCTTCATATTTGTGTGCTATTATGGATGATTGATAAGGATAATATTGTGGATTTTGTTCATCCCTTGTTATCTTGTCTCATTCATGTGCATATTTTCTGGAGTGGATGTTTGTTTGCAGGTCATAGTCTGTGTCTATCTTCTTGAAGCTATTTCTGTGAAATATTTTCTTTCCTTGAATAGTTTCATCTCAAGACTCTCTATGAAACACTTTTTGCAAACCTATCTAGGAAGTTGTACTTGTCCTAACTCAGAGATTTACTGCTAATTCTGTTGATGACAATTATTCAATTGTGTATTATCATTGATGTTTACACAAGTATAGTAATGTTTACACAAATGTCTAATCCTATCTGAGCACAGTCAGTGTTTGCCAAGCTCTCTCAGGAATTGAAGATGACGAAAGTGTTTTTTTAGTTCTAACCAAGTTCACTCAAGAATTACAGTGTTGGTCAGGCATTAAAGGATTTCAGTGTTGACCGAGTAAAATAGTTAGTGTCAGTCAACTAACAGTGGCTTATATTTTATGGATAATTAGTTATATGCAGCCGATAGACATGAGTTTTATTATTTATTTGGAAGGATATTAAGGTTGACTTGACAAGGCTTATCATATATATATAAGGTCAATTTTTGATTGAATATTTTGGTGATGTGGAATTGCATGTGAAGTGTGATATGAAGAGTGAAGGAAAAATCATATGGGATTTTGATTGAAGACAGAACATAGAGGATTGCAACAGAATATCCTATAAGTGAGGATCAACTATTTAATCTAGAACAGAGATCTGAATTAGCAAAGACTTTTTCTTATCAAAACAAGTCAATCTATTATTACTCTCTAACAATTATAGTAGTGATCAAAATCTCTTAACAGAGTAGACTTAACAGTCTTTTTTAAATCCTCTCACAAGGTGACATTTCTACATTGAAGTGTTTGAATACCTCTCACAAGGCCACTCCTTACAGGGTGATTAAATCCTCTAATAGGGTCACACCTAACAGTGTGTTATTGTAACCTTTAACAGGGTTGGCTCCTAACAGGGCTCACTTCCGAAGACTGAGAAATAGTGACTAGTTGCTATTGGTGGTTTTTCCCATATATTTACATTTCATTTGCTTTATGGTTTATGTTTCTGCAATTAATTACTAAAGATAATCACAGTTAACTGCTTAAGATTTTCTATATCAACCAAGTGACAATGAATATCTATGTTAACCGAGAAATAATGTTAAATTAGTTTAAGACATCTAAGGGACTTTGATTTTTTTTTGTGGTAACTGATTCACCGAACCCCTCTCATTTACTCAACTCATTTCAAACAATTGGTATCATAGCACCAAGTGCTTACAGGGAAGGTTTAAAGGCCTAAGCTAAAGATCAGAGATGTCTTATAGAAGGGAGATCCCTAAGCTCAACAAGGAAAACTTCATTGCATGGAAAGATCTGATGAGGCTAAATTTATCTAATATTGGAGATACTATTGGATGATATCAGTTTTGGTTACTGATCATGCTGTTGATATCATGTTTTTCCACTGATGTCAACATATATTTCTATGGAGAAGACAGACTGGCTACTTAACTAGGAGTGTATAGACATTGTACGGATGATTCAAAATGATCAAAGTTGGATTTATGTAAAAGGATGTGTAATGACCTTATTCCTAAGGTCCCTTGGCTTTATGTTACATACTATGGATGTTACAGTTGATTTAGTGAAGACTGGTTTTTTGGACTATAATTGTGATTCTGGACAGAGTAGGTCTCTTTGTTTCGGGTATATCTTTCTAGTGAAGATATTTCAGAACTTGTGAGCTTATTGATGGACATCCAACATATGATAGAGTAATGGGTTGAGTTTGATTGTTTTTTGGATACTGATGACGTCAGTTGTGGCATGTATTCTGGAGAAGACCTATTTCCTGGCTGACTTCAGACATGTAGCATGTGAAATTAATTGTGAGCATGAATTACAGATCTGGAAGTATATGTGATGGATTGTAAATGATGTATACTTTTTATAGATATTGTGTGTATCTTATCAATGGTTTATGTAATTATTTGTATCATGGAAAGCCTTAATCAGCCGACCTAGTTAACTATGTATTAGGAAAGCTTTACTAGCCGACCTAATGAATTGTTGTAAGAGGGTATATATGAATGATAAATTCTTGTGGAGAAGTGTGACTGAAAAAGAAAAGGATAGAGATGTGTGGAATTTGTGAAGCTTGTTGACTTCTAGATACAAATAAGAGTTGATACTTCATTGGAATTGACCAAGAAAAGATAGTTGCTATCAAACAGTTCACTGGAATGTGTATTTTCTTTATACACTTGATTCAGATTGTAAATCCCTGAGGGTGGATTTAACCTTTTTTGGACAGTGTGCCTTGGTAGTGAGCCTACTATTTTATTTGACTCCTAATAGGGTCTGTCTCCTAATAGGGACTATGTATTGTAATTTTGTAACAAGATCCTAATAGGGCTAATATATTTTAACGGGGATACTATACTCTCAGTACATTATTTGTGGGTGTTAATTCCCATCAGGGTTCTACCTTTAACAGGGTTTCCTCGACAACAAATATTATGTTATGGTGCTCGTATTTGTTGTGTTATCATTTACATTTGCATATTTGGTTTATAAAGTTTAAAGTTTAATAATCTATATTACAACTGATTCACCCNCCCCCCCCCCCCCTCTCAGTTGTCTTGTGGATTGTTATGCCTAAAAATTGGTATCAGAGCTATTGGTCCTCAGAAAGAAAGTTTAACAACTTGAGGTGATCCTGAAGATGACTTACTATAGGAAGGATAGTCCAAAGTTTAATCCTAAAAACTTTGATAGTTGGCAGAACAAGATGAGAACACATTTTCTATGTCTAGGAATTGACTACTAGATGATAACAAAGAAGAAGGAAAAGGTAGCGACTGAGGATGAATTAGATAAATCCATTGAAGATGAAAAGAAGCTATTCTCATGCAATATGGTTTCAAGGGAATCCTTGATCAGTGCACTATCAAAAGGATAATTTACTAAAGTAAAGGACTTAGACTTTGCACATGAAATTTGGACAAGACTGGAAGCACTATATGTTGGAGACAAGTTTACAAAGAAAGAAAAGTTACAGAAATGGAAGACAAATATGGAATCACTAAAGATGAGAGAATATGAGAACATCAGAGCATATGGAAAAAGAATTAATGAAGTGGTTAATGGTATCAGGAACTCTAGAGGAACTTACAGTGAGGAAGAAGTGATTGCAAAGATACTCAAATCTTTGACACTTGCATATAGAACCAAGGTTCGGGCTATAGAGGATATCATACATTTGACACTAAACTTCACCAGAGAGATGTTGATTGGAAAGCTAACTACATTTGAAGCCACAGAATTGGGAGACACTTTACCTAAGGTTGGGTCATCCTTCAAAGCAACCGTGCACAAAAGCAAAAGAATCTTACCTGGAAATGCAAGCACAAGAAGTAGTGACCTAAGAGAAGAACATGGAGCCTATGCTGATGAATGGGAACAAATACAAGAAGAAGAAAGGAAGATAGATGAATTTGTGGCAATGATTGCTAGAAGAGAAAAGAAAGGTAAGGGTAATTTTGAGGGAAAATTACCTTTGAAATGTTTTTCATGTAACAAGATCGGTCATTTTGCATCTAGATGTCCTACAAGAATTCCAAAGCACAAACCTAAGTTTTTCAAATCTAAATTCTTAGAGGAAAAAGAATGTTATTATGCAAGTGAGGGTATATCTGATGATGAGGATGGTGACTATGATGAAATTGGATTTATTGCTATTAAGGATGATGAACCTATGAATGAATAAAAATCCTTAGTATCCTGAGTTGAAAATAAATCTGAATGGGTCATAGATAGTGGTTGTTCACATCATATGACTGGAGACAAATATAAGTTTGTGAGTTTGAAAAGACATGATGGATGTGTTGTTAGATTTGGTGACAATACTCCTAAACTTATTATTGGAATTGTATATATTTCTTTGGATGGAAAGACTAACATTGATAATGTATTACTTGTCGATGGACTTAAGCACAATTTGTCGAGTGTTGGAAAACTAGTGGAAAAGGGTTATCAACTGAAATTCATGAATGGAAAATGTTATATCAAGAGTAAAACATGAGACTTGATAGCATCTGGTACTAAATCCAGAGGTAATGTATTTGAACTGAACACATTTGAAGCTTCTTGTTTTATTGCAAAGGTTGATGAAATTTTGTTATGGCACATAATATTTTGTCATGTTAATTTTGATAACATTATGAAGGCAAGTATGACAAAATCAGTAAGAGATCTGCCTATAATTGTAAAGCCATCTAATACTATGTGTAGAGAATGTGTTATGGGGAAACAGACTAGAAGAAATTTCAAGAGAAAAGCTTATTCAGCAAAAGGGAAGTTGGATCTCGTGCATACAAATCTGTGGGGTCCTACAAGAACAAGATCATACTATGGTGAAAGGTATTTTATACTTTTTTTTTTATGAATTTTCTAGAATGATGTGGGTTACATATTTGAGAGAGAAATCTGAAGCATTTGAAAAGTTCAAGTTATTCAAAGAAAAAGTTGAGAATGAATCTGGTTTAAAGATGAAGTGTTTGAGATTAGATAGAGGAGGAGAGTTTACATTAGAGTTGTTTAATACATACTATGAATAAAATGGAATACATAGACAGACTTCAGCCCCTAGAACTCCACAATAGTATGGGATAGCAGAGTGAAGAAATAGAACCATATTAGATGCTACAAGGACTATGTTGTTGGAAGGAAATGTGTCACATGTTCATTGGATAGAAGTAGTTGGTACTGCTATGTACACATTAAACATAATTCAAATTAGAGATGGTACAAATAAAACTCCCTATGAATTATGGTTTGATCATACACCTACTGTGAAATATTTCATAATATTTGGTAGTAAATGTTATATCAAGAGAGATGATGATATAGGCAAGTTTGATGCTAGAAGTGATGAAGGAATCTTTCTTGGTTATTCCACTAAGACTAAAGCATATAAATGTTTCAATCTAACATTGAGGAAATTGATTGAAAGTGCCAATGTGAGGATAGATGAAAAGTTTCAAATTCAAGAAAGAATATATGATTGTGCTCAGATAACAGAAATAAGAGAAGTTTTGTTGAACCTGAAGGACCCTTGATGATTGAGAATGAAATTGAAGAAGAACATGCTAAAGCTACTAAGACATTGAAGACACCAAGGTATGTCAAGATAAACCATCCTGAAGATCAAATTATTGGTGATGCAAGAAAAGGCATGATGACTAGATCTAGAGTTAGAGATGAGATCATTTTGATTTCTCAAGTTGAACCAAAGACTACTGATGAAGCATGTATAGATGAATCTTGGACTAAAGCCATGGAAGAAGAACTAGAACAAATAAATAAAAACAACACTTAGGAATTGGTTCCAAGACCTAAGAACAAAAATGTGATTGGCACTAAGTGGGTTTTCAGAAACAAGATGGATGAGGAAGGCACAGTGGTAAGAAACAAGGCTAGACTGGTATGTAAAGGCTACACACAAAAAGAAGGCATAGAATAGGAAGAAACATTTGCACCTGTTGCTATATTGGAAGCTATGAGACTATTCTTTGCTTATGCTGCACATAAAGACTTTAAAGTGAATTAGATGGATGTGAAGTCAGCATTATTGAATGGTGATATAGAAGAAGAAGTGTACATTGAGAAACTTGATGGTTTTCCTTTGACAGATGATGAAAACATGGTTTTCAGATTGAAGAAGGCACTATATGGACTGAAACAAGCACCAAGGGCATGGTATGCAAGATTGGATAAACATCTACTTCATCTTGGTTTCAGAAAAGGTAATGCAGAAAGTAATTTGTATTTAAGAATTGATGAAGATGGAATCTTAATTATAGAATTTTTTAGTGATGGTATCATTTTTGGAGGCAATGATAAAATGAGTAAGAAGTTTGCTAAAGAAATGGAGAATGAGTTTGAAATTTCAATGATTGGTGAGATGAAAATTTTAATTATTTTGCAAATTAATCAGAGTAAAAATGGCATTTTTATATCTCAGACCAAGTATCTTAATGAAATGTTGAAGAAATTTGGAATGGAAGATTGTAAACCTATTGGTACACCCATGGTGACAGGGAACAAATTGACTAAAAGTGATGAGACTCAAAGTGTTGGGCAGACTAAGTATAGATCAATGATTGGAGGTCTATAATATCTAACACACACTAGACCAAATATTACCAATGCAGTTGGAATTGTGGCTAGATGTCAGGCAGGTCCTAAAGAGACACATTTTGCTGCTATGAAAATAATTTTCAGATATTTGAAAGGAATAGTAGAATATGGATTATGGTATGAAAAATTTGATGAATTTACATTGCAAACTTTTACTGATGCTGATTGGGTAGGTAATGTGGATGATAGGAAGAGTACAATTGGTGGTGCATTTTTCCTTGGGAAAAGGCTGGTTTCTTGGTTGAGCAAGAAGCAGAACTGTATTGCTCAATCTACTGTTGAGTCAAAGTATCTTGCTACTGTAATAAACTGTACACAAGTCATTTGGATGAAACAAATGTTGAAGGACATTGGAATAATTTTCAAAGAACCAATGATTATCCATTGTGATAACACCAGCATAGTGAATATGTCAAAGAATCATGTAATGCATTCAAAGATTAAACATATTTCCATCAAGTATCATTTCTTGAGGGAGAAGGTAGCAGATAAAGAGATTAAAATGGAGTATATTAGCACCAAGGAACAAATAGAAGATATATTTACTAAACCTTTACCAAAAGATGCTTTTGAATATCTTAGAGGAATGCTTGGGGTGATGGCCCCTCCTAGTGAAGACTAAAATGGTACAAATATTCATCAGTCCAGTGGATCTCATAGCTATATCATTCTCTAGACTTTATGTATGGATCTACTCCTTAGGGGGAGTGATCGCAGGAGAATACTATAGAATACATTTGGGTGATCTTGCACCTAGCTGATTGGACATGAAGATTTGAAAAGGACTACATATGAGTTATGGCACCCTTTTCCATTTCTGCCAAAGGGGGAAGGAATCTATGTGAAAATCCCTACTGTTTAGGAGATTTGTGTTGAGGATATTGAGAAGATTGTATTGAGAGAGAGTACTTTTGGATTGATGCATATGGATTTTTCCATATGTTTCCATCAATGCCAAAGGGGGAGATTTTTGGATGATATCATTTTTTGTTACTGATCATGCTATTGATATTCATGTTTTGTCACTGATGTCAACATATATTTCTATGGAGAAGACAAACTAGCTACTTAACTAGAAGGAGTGTACAGACAGTGTACAGATGATTCAGAATGATCAAAGTTGGATTTATACAAAAGGATGTGTGCTAACCTTATGCCTAAGGTCACTTGGCTCTATGTTGCATACTGTGGATGTTACAGTTGATTTAGTGAAGACTAGTTTTCTGGACTGTAACTATGATTTTAGACAAATAAGGTCTCTGTGTTTCGGGTATATCTTTCTAGCGAAGATATTTCAGAACTTGCAAGCTTACTGATGGAAAACCAACATATGATAGAGTAATGGGTTGAGTTTGATTTTTTTTTGGATACTGATGATGTCAGTTGTGGCCTGTATTCTAGAGAAGACCTATTTCCTGGCCGACTTCAGACATGTAGCATGTAAATTAATTATGAGCATGAATTACGGATCTAGAAGTATATGTGATGGATTGTAAATGATGTATACTTGTTATATATATCATGTGTATCTTAGCAAGGGGTTATGTAATTATTTGTATGATGGAAATCCTTAATCTGCCAACCTACTTAACTATGTATTAGGAAAGCTTAACTGGCTGACCTAATGAATTATTGTAAGAGGGTATATATGAATGATAACTTCTTGTGGAGAAGTGTGACACAAAAATAAAAGGATAGAGATGTGTGGATGTTGCAAATATTTTTGACTATTGGATACAAAGCAAAGTTGATACTTCATTGGAATTGACCAAGCAAAGATAGTTGCTATCAGACAGCTCACTAGAATGTGTATTTGCTTTATACACTTGATCTGGATTGTAAATCCTTGAGGGTGGCTTTAACCTTCTTTGGGAAGTGTGCCTTGGTAGTGAGCCTACTATTTTATTTGACTCCTAACATGGTCTGTCTCCTAATAGGGACTGTGTATTGTAATGTTGTAACAAGCTCCTAACAGGGCTACTATCTTGTAATAGGGATACTATACTATCAGTACATTATTTGTGGGTGTTAATTCCCACCAGGGTTTTAACTTTAACAGGGTTTCCTCGACAAAAAATATTGTGTTATGGTCTTGGCATTTACTATGTTATCATTTACATTTTTAGATTTGGTTTATAAAGTTTAAAGTTTAATAATCTATATTACAACTGATTCACCCCCCTCTCAGTTGTGTTGTGGAATGTTATTCCTAATAGATACTAGTTTGCAATTCCTGGATCATAAGTATGTGGAACCACTGAGACCTATGTATGTGGATCAGATGGTGGAGATGAAGTATCATAGCATACTGATGATTGATATAGCCTCTGCACTCAGCTATTCTGAATTTGATGAAGTCAAGGACTACCCTACTGCCTTTAATGTGTGGAACAAACTACATGATATCTATGGAGGAGATGCACTACATGATATCTATGGAGGAGATGCAAATGTAAAGAGAGCCAAAGTAGAAAGTCTCAGAGGTCAGTTTGATATGATGAAAATGAAAGAAGGAGAAAACATTACAAAATATAGTGAAAGAATCAAGAAAAGTGTTAGTGTAATCAGAGCTGTTGATGGAAAAATTGAAGACAAAATAGTAGTCATCAGGGTATTAAGAACTTTACTTCTTATCTATGCAATTAGAGTTTTATCTATTCAAGAGATGAGATGTAGTAATTACATAACTCTAGATGGATTGATTCGAAGATTATCATCTTTTGAGTTGGATAACTTTGACAATTATTCTCCTAATCCTAGCAATCTTGAGTTAGCATTCAAAGCTAAATTAAATCTTGGAAAGATGAAGGGAAAACATATTGACAGTGATATTGATGATGATTCTGATGATGAGGATCTAGAAATCATTGAAGCATTACTTGCAAGGAGAGCTACAAAAGGAAAAGAACAATACAAAGGAAGGATACCATTGATTTTCTTTTCATATGATGAGGTTGGTCACATTGCTGCTAAGTGTCCAAACAAGGAAGACAAAGGTGAGAGAAAGTTCAACAAGTGTAAAGGAAAGAAAGATTACAAAAGATAAAAAAGCTACAAGTAAAAAGGTAAGAAATCTTGTTATATTTCTAAGGATTCTGATAGTGATGAAGATAAAGATGAAATGGTTTACATTGCTATTAAGGATGAGTCAGACAATGAAGATAATGAAAAGACTGCACTATACTCTCATATTAGTAAGAATAACACCTGGATAATTGATATTGGTTGTTCTCACCACATGAATGGTGATAAAACCAAATTTGAACATCTTGAACACTATGATGGTGGGAGTGTTAGTTGTGGGAATGATGAACACTGCTATGTGAAAGGTAAAGGCTGTATTTCTCTTACTGAAGGAATAAAATGTGATATTTCTTATTGGGTTGAAGGACTAAGTCATAATCTACTAAGTGTGGTACAATTGAATAACATTGGTTTCAAGGTAGAATTCATGAGTGGTAAGGCCAAGCTCTTGGATGGTAGAGGAAACCTAGTTGGAACTGGTAGGCAAACAAAAGGTAATCTATTTTATCTTGATCTCAAAGAAAGTTCATGTTTTATTGCACAAGTAGAAGAAATCTGGTTATGGCATAAAAGGTTGTGTCATGTGAACTTTGACAAGCTGATCAACATAAGTAAGAACAAAAGAGTAAGAGATATTCATGTTCTAAAGAAACTTGAACTAGAAATATGTAAACAATGTCAAATTCAGAAGATGGGCAAAACAAGCTTCAAGAGAAAGAACTACAATATAGAAGAAGTCTTGGAATTGGTACATACTAACTTATGTGGACCAATTGTAACAACAAGTTACAAAGGTGAGAAGTACTTCATTCTATTTGTTGATGATCATTCCAAAATGATGACTGTTATATTTCTCAAAGACAAATCAGAAGCCTTTCAAAAGTTCAAATGGTACCTAGCGAGAGTTGAAAAAGAAAAAGGAAAGAAACTTAAATGCTTAAGATCTGACAGAGGAGGAGAATTCATTTTGAATGAAATCAATGAGTTCTACAATGAAAGAGGAATCAAAAGACAAGTACCTGCCCCAAGTACACTACACCAGAATGGTATTGCAGAAAGAAGGAATAGATCCATTATGGATTGTGCAAGAACCTTGATGATTGAGAAGGACATTGCTACCAAATATTGGAAGGAAGCCATTAGCACTGCAATTCACACCTTGAACCAAGTTCAACTGAATAAAGGTACTGAGAAGACACCTTTTGAATTATGGTATGGCTACAAACCTAATTTTTGTTATTTTAAAGTATTTGGAAGTAAATGCTACATCTTGAAGGAAACAAGAAATGGAAAATTTGATGTAAAAGGTGATGAAGGTATATTCCTAGGCTACTCCCGCAAAAGAAAATCATATAAATGTCTAAATACTAATACTCATAAAGTTATAGAAAGTGTGCATGTAAAGGTTGATGAGTTTATAGAGAGAAATGAAGAACATAGCAGTAAAGAGCCTGAAGACTACAGAAACTTTGTGTATTATGAACTTGATACTATACCTAAGACACAAGCAATGGTGATTGGACAACAATCATGTCAACCACTAAATTCATCAGCACAAACCTTTTTGCAACCTATGCAACCAGTGATGCTTACTAAAGAAACTGAGTCACAAAAAGAGGGAGCTGAGTCTCCAACTGAAGAAACTGAGTCACAGACAGAGGCACCTAAGTCACAGATAGAGGTACCCAAGTCATAGACAAATACACTCGAGTCTCAGATAGTGGAACCCGAGTATCAGATATAAGAATAGGATAGAATATTTGAGCATGGTGAACATAGTGGAGCAAGCCCAAAATCGAAGAGGAAGGATCCTGTACTTGAAAAATATGTTAGAAGGCATCATGCACTTGAACAAATAATTGGAGATCAGACAGAAGGTGTAATGATAAGAAAAAAATAAAAGGTACATGTTTACTTAGTGAAATTTTTAACCTAGAACTGTTAAAGGTGCATTGAATGATGAGAAGTGGATTGAATCAAGGAAGGAAGAAATTGAGAAGATAGAAAAGAACAAAACCTACACTCTTGTACCTAGACCAAGAGACAAGATTGTGATTGGTACTAAGTGGGTTTTCAGAAGCAAGATGAATGAGAAAGGTGAAGTTTCTAGAAACAAAGCCAGATTAGTATGTAAAGGATATGCTCAAGAAGAGGGTATTGATTATGGAGAAACTTTTTCTCATGTTGCAAGACTTGAAGGAGTCAGAACTCTTCTAGAATATGCTACACATAAAGGATTCAAGGTATATCAAATAGATGTAAAATCTACATTCTTGAATGGAATTATAGAAGAGGAAGTCTATATTGAGCAACCTGAAGGCTTTTTAGATCCTAACAAAAGGAATATGGTTTGCAAACTGCACAAAGAATTGTATGGAATGAAGTAAGCTCTAAGAGCCTGGTATGAAAGACTGCATGGTTACTTGATAAGTATTGGATTTTAGAGAACTAATGACAATAGTAGATTATACATCAAAGAAGGACCTCATAACAAGATAATATTGGCAGAAATATTTGTTGATGACATATTGTTTACTGGATATGATGACTTATGCAGAGCATTCTCATAAACTATGAGTAAGGAATTTGAGATGTCTATGTTTGGTGAAATCAAATTCTTTGTTGTCTTACAAGTTTATCAGATGAAGGATGGTATCTACATTACTCAGTCTAAATACAAAAAAGAGATACTGAAGAAATTTGGGATGGAAGATTCTATACCAGTTGGAACACCTATGCCTACTGGACATAAGCTATCTAAAGATGATGATTCAAAGGAGGTAAATCAGACTACATACAGATCCATGACTGGCAAATTTCAATATGTTGTTCACACTAGACCTGATATTACATTTGATGATATGTAACTAATTGAATGTTTGAAGATGTTAAGTTGATCACCAAAATGTAGAAGGATAATGCTAAACATTAAATCAGTTAATGGATTTTATTGTCATTGATGTCAACTTGATATAATCTGATTGGTTATATTCAAAGTGTCAAAGACGTAAGAGAATCAGAAAGATAAATATTATGGTTTCAATAATGCAAAAAAGCCCAACATTCACTAAGTGACTTCAAACATTGACGGCTAGTGGAAACCAAAGGACAGAGAAAATTAAGAGCAAAGTCATAGTGATGCCCGAGCAAAGAAACTGACGAGAATTACCGATGAGAAAAATCACAAGAATTATCGATGGCCAGAATTAAGTGTTAACCAATGGATAGACAACACCGATGGAGAAGCCTAAGGAGAACTAAAGTGTTGATTGAAGCTATCAAAGAGTTAAAAAATTGAAGATAATTGAAGTTAAAGAATGACAAAACACTTAGCTAGCAGAGCTAAAGCTAGACCTAACTGGTTGTTGACACCATTTTAATCAACAAGTTAAAGCCAGAGATAAGTTAAATATTTAAATTTGTTTTATCCAGTTGGCAAAAAGATTTTTATGAGATAAAATAGGAGTTATGCTTTAAATAAATATTGGCTAAGATTGCAGATCATGCCAAGAACAAGAAAATCAAGAAGTGAGAAATTGTGATATTATGTTTATAAAGAGACAACTTATTTCATTATGAATTAAGGGGAGTGAATGAAAAGAAGAATTTTGAAGAGAAACTGATGAAGAACAACTTCATACAGTCCTAATCAATCAAGCTGAGGAAAGAGCTATAGATTTATGTGGAAACTGAGCAACAAAGAAGCACAGTATCACCAAGTAGAAAGAAGTGGAGCAAAGGTATTGAAAATATATATTGATCAGAATGGTTTAATGAGCTTACAATAGATCTGAAAATCTGCAAGTCTAAGTTGTATGTATGAACAGATCATTTGTTGTTTTAGTTTAGCCATTGATTCAGAAAGTCTCTTAACTGAGAAATATTTAAACATTCTTTCTATATTGAGATACATCCCAAGGAGTATCAAAAAGTTTGATCATGAAGATAGAATGAGATGTCAGATACCATTTGACAAACTACACTAGGTTTGGTCATAGTAATGACATGTAAGTGATTAAATGTTTGATAATGTTAAGTTAAAGATAATTCAAGGCATTAAATCAGTTAATGATTTGTATTGTCATTGATGTCAACTTGATATCATCTGTATGGTAATATACATAAAGCCAAAGACTTCAGAGAACCAAAAGAACCAAGGTTATGCTTTCAGCAATAAATAAAAGTCATGTATTCACTAAGTGACAAACAACACTGACGAAGTGTACACCATTGGTAAAAGAAAAGAAGAATAGTCATAGTGTTACTCAATGATAGGAAGTACAGTGTTTCCCAACAAAGAAAAACCATACAATTCCCAACGAGCAAAGAAAAAAGCAACCCGACGGAAGAAAATATAGTGTTTCCCGACGGACAGAGATCACGAAGCTAAATGGAGTCTCACCATTAGAACTGTCAGTTGTCACTAACAACTAACTGCAAGGTGACCAACGGAACAGAGAGTTCAGAAAATGACAAAATACCTAGCTGGCAGAGCTAAATAAGGACTTAACTAGTTGTCTACTTTGTTTTATTCAACCAGAAATAACTGATTGATTTAAAGCTGATTTGTACAATTGGAAAGAAGATATCTACGAGACAAATCAAGTGTTATGCTTTATATCTAATTATCTAGATTATTTTTCATGCCAATAATCAAGAATCAAGAAACAATGAATATCATGTCTATATAAGAGACAAGCTTAATCCACTTTTGTAATGCATGAAAAAGGGATTAAGGGGAGTGAATAGAAAGAGGATTCTGAAGAGAAACTAATAAAGAAATACTTCATGTAGTCCTGATCAATCAAGCTGAAGAAGAGCTAAGGATTCTATAGACACCAATGAGTAGTGAGCACAGCATCACAAAGCAGAAATTGTGGAGCACAAATAATTGAATTGATACATTTATCGTAGAGGTAATGTACTTAAATAGATTTGAAAATATGCAATTCAAAGTTGCATTAGAAATAGGTCATAGTGTTTCAGTTTAACCATTGAAGCATCAAGTCTCTTAACAGAGCAAGACTTAATAGTATTCTATATAATGAGGTACATCTCAAGGAGTGCCAAAAAGGTTGATTCATGAAAGTAGCATTGGATATGCCCGATGCCTATTGATAGTCTAAGAGAGAGGTTGATTCAAGGATGAAAGCATTACATGCCCGATATTAAGTGACAAACTCTATGTATAAAATCCTCTAACAAGGTCACACCTAATAGTGTGTTTGTAACCTTTAATAGGGTTGGCTCTTAACAAGGCTCACTTCAGAAGAGTGAAATTTTGGGGTACCGGTCCCAGTGGTTTTTCCCTTAACAGGGTTTCCACGTTAAAATCCATGTGTTATTTATGTGTGATTCATTTCTTTACTATTTTGTATCTTACATAATTCATTCCGGATATATCAGTATACTCTACATATTTACTGTATTTCGGTAAATAGATGATTGCTTATCGGTAAACATTAAGAAGGTTTAATAGAGCAATCCGACAAGTAATAAATTGATATAATTTATTCAATGCATTCATCTTGTAGGACAGAAGATAACTTGAGAAATAATTAGTGGTTATAAGAGTTGAAGGGTTGATTTAAGGATCAGAGCTTGTGTGCTTAGAAGGAAGGTTTCAAGACCAAAGCCAAAGATCACAAGATGAATAGATGAGATGTGCCCAAGTTGAACAAAGATAATTTTGCTTCAAGGCAGAGCAGGATAAGACTCCACTTATCAAGTATTGGTAATGATGTTTCTTGATTCCTAGAAATTGAATATGTGTTGCTCACAGGAGCACCAACAGTTGAAAAAATGAGAGAGAAGCATGAACACAATGGCATGATGATAGAGATTTCTTCCTCACTCTCCGACACTGAATTTCAAGATGTCCAAGAATGCAAAATTGTAAAGAAGATGTGGGACAAATTGAAGCTTGTACATGGTGGTGAGAAAAATGTTTTGAAAGCCAAGGCAATAAGCATTAGAGGAAAGTTTGATGATCTCAAAATGAAAGAAGGTGAAAACATCACTCAATACAGCACAAGAATCAAAGAGGTATTCAATGATATCTAAGGAGTTGGAGGTGTACTAGAAGAAGATACAGTGGTAAGTAAAATTCTAAGAACCTTACTACCTACTTGTGCTATTAGAGTATCTGCCATTCAAGAAATGAGAGTAGTAGTAAATAGAAATGTTACTCTCTAGATAGTTTAATTGGAAGATTGATTTCATTTGAGATGAATAACTTTGATAATAGTGTCTTACCAAACATAGAGTTTGCATTCAAAACTTCTATGAGAATAAGTAAATCAAGTCACAAAAACACTATGAGAA
>MU226848.1:6138723-6223333 GCA_018584345.1 Thuja plicata
GTTTGCATTCAAAACTTCTATGAGAATAAGTAAATCAAGTCACAAAAACACTATGAGAAAAGATAGTGATAGTGAAAATGAAGAAGATGATCTTGATGAAATTGAAGCACTTATGGCTAGAAGAATGGAGAGAGGCAAAGGTAAATACAAAGGTAAATTACCACTTTTTTGTTTTAATTGTAAAGATATTGGACACTTTTCTGCCAGATGTACTAACAAGTGAAAAGATGACAGAAGTAATGACAGATCTTTTGAGAAGAAGTCTGACAGAGGTGATTATAGAAGCTACTGACAATCAGAAAGAAGAGATACCTGAGACTATAAGGATAAAGGAAAGAAGGTCAGTTACCTAGAAAAATGGAAGGATGATGATACTGACACCGAATCTAATGAAGACATCAAGATGGTGTTTGTGGCTGTAAAATATTATTCAGATGATGATGAAGAAAGGTATGTAGAAATAGCTCTCATATCTAAAATTAGCAAAAATGATGTTTGGGTCATAGATAGTGGCTGCACTCACCATATGACCGGTGATAAGAAAATTTTTGAAAATTTTGAATACTATAAAGGTGGTTCAATAAGAATGGGTAATGACACACCTTGTCCATTTGAAAGTAGAGGAACAATAATGTTGAATAACCAGATAAAGTGTGAGAATGCTTATTGGGTAAATGGATTGAATTATAATGTATTGAGTGTTTCTCAGTTGAATAACTCAGGTCACAAAGTAGCATTTGAAAATAAGAAGGCAAAGATATTCAACAAATCTAGAAATCTGATTGGTACCGGTGAGCAGACAAAAGGTAACTTATTCTATCTGAATGATACTGACTCCATTTTTTTGATTGCTACAAATGAAGACATATGGTTATGGCACAAAAGATTGTGTCATGTGAACTTTGAAATCATGATAAAGATTAGCAAAAAGAGAAATGTCAGAGGCTTACCGATGATGACCAAACCTGACAATATCATGTGTAAGAATTATCAAAGAGGAAAAATGACAAAGTCTAGTTTCAAAATAAAAACCCATACATCTAATGCAATTCTAGAATTATTCCATGCTAATTTATGTGGACCTATGAGGACAAAGAGTTATTATGGAGATAGATATTTTATTCTCTTTGTTGATGATTACTCTATAATGATGATAGTTATGTTTCTAAAAGATAAATCAGAAGCATTTAAGATGTTTAAATGGTATAAGGCTATGGTAGAGAAACAAAGTGGTAAGGATCTGAAATGTTTGAGATCAGATAGAGGAGGAGAATTTATATCAGATGAATTCACTAACTTTTGTAATGAGCATGAAATCAAAAGACAGGTCTCTGCACCAAGGACACCACAGCAGAATGGAATTGCTGAAAGAAGGAACAGATCCATAGTTGATTGTGCAAGGACATTGATGATAGAGAAAGGAATCACCCAAATCTTCTAGAGGGAAGTTGTTAGTACTATTGTTTACACTTTAAACAAATTACAATTGAAGAAAGATACCAAAAATACACCTTATGAGCTATGGTATGGATACACACCCAATGTAAGTTATTTCAAAATTTTTGGCAGTCAATGTTATATCTTGAAAGATGATCGAAATGGAAAAATTGACTCCAAGAGTGATGACGGAATTTTTCTAGGGTATTCTACCAAGAGCAATGCTTATAAATGTCTAAACAAATCCTCTAAAAAAATTATTGAAAGTGCAAATGTAAAGATAGATGAATTTGCAGAGAAAAATGAACAAGAAAGAACTAAAGAACTAGAGGACTATAATAAGTTCACTTACAATGAGGATCCTGACACCCTACCCTACCAAAAATGTAGAGATTTTGAGCAATAGTGCTCAAATCCACAACAACAAAATGTTGCAAATACCAATGGTTAGGACAATGATCAAAACAATGTGCAAGGTGATGAAGAACAAAATGAAGGACAAAATGATGATCAAGCCGATAGACAAAGAGATGAACCTGCACTTGCAAGATATGTAAGAAGGAACCATCCAGATATCCAGATCATAGGAGATAAGAAAGTTGGTACAAGAACAAGAAGTAAGTCCTTAAACTCAAATTGTTTAATTTATGAGTTTGAGCCAAAATCTATCAGTACTGCACTTGATAATGAAGAATGGATAAGTTTTATGAATGATGAGATTGAGTAGATTGAGAAAAAAAAAGTATTGTCACTTGTGCCAAGATTAGATGACAAGAATGTCATCGGTACAAAATGAATATTCAGGAATAAGCTGAATGAGAATGGAGAAGTCACAAGAAACAAAGAAAGACTAGTAAGCAAGGGGTATGCACAAGAGGAAGGTATTGACTATGTAGAAACCTTTGCACCTATTGCTAGGCTAGAAGGTGTGAGAATACTACTTGCTTATGCTGCATATAAAGCATTCAAGGTATATCAAATGGATGTCAAGTCTGCATTCCTGAATAGAATACTTGAAGAAGAGGTATACATTGAACAACCAGAAGGGTTTGTAGATCTAGACAAGAGAAACATGGTATGTAGACTTCATAAAGCCTTATATGGATTAAAACAAGCTCCTAGATCCTGGTATGAAAGACTTCATTCCTATCTAATAAGTATTGGATTTGTAAGGACTAGTGAAAATAGTAATCTTTATTAGAAGGAAGATACTGATGCTAACACTTTGATTTCTGAAATATGTGTTGATGACATCATATTTGGAGACAATGATATTCTATGCAAATCATTTGCTAATGAGATGATAAAAGAGTTTGAGATGTCTATGTTTGGAGAGATCAAGTTCTTTCTTGGTCTACAGATCATACAACAATGTGAAGGTATTTTCATTACATAGTCCAAATACATTAAAGAGGTCCTGAAAATATTCAAGATGGAAGAATCCAAACCAGTTGGAATATCAATGGCTAATGGATGTAATTTGAAAAAGGAGGACAAGACAACAGAGGTAAATTAGACTTTGTACAGATCGATGATTGGAAAAATCATGTATGTTGTACACACTAGACCAGATATTGCACATGTAGTAGGAATTGTTGCTAGATTTTCTACTAACCCCAGGGAATCACATATGACTGCTGTGAAAAGAATTTTAAGATATCTAAAGAATACTGAAGAATATGGCTTATGGTATAGAAGAGAAGGAAAATTTGAACTTCAGGTCTTTACCGATGCTGATTGGGCTAGAAATATTGATGACCAAAAGAGCACAACTGGAGGAGCATTCTTTATGGGTGACAGACTGGTCACATGGATAAGCAAGAAACAAGGATGCATCTCACAATCTACTACAGAAGCTGAGTATGTTACTAGTGCTTCAAATTGCTCAAACATTGCATGTATCAAACAATTACTAGAAGGTATGCATATGAAGATCCTAGAACTAGTAATTATCTATTGTGATAATACAAGTACAATTAACATTTCCAAAAATCTAGTCATGCATGCTAAAAAAAAGCATATTTCCATCAAGTATCATTATTTAAGAGAACAAGTTCAGGAAAAAGAGGTGACACTTGAGTATGTGCAATCAAAAGAACAATTGGCCGATATCTTCACCAAGCCACTACCCAAGGATGCATTTGAGTACTTAAGAAAGAGAATAGGGGTGAAACCCTTGTCTACTAGTCAGTAAAATGATTGAAGGTTGCATCAACCTACATATTATCAGAATATCATGTTAATCTCTAAGTTATGTTGATGATTAGTGACCAACACTTAGTCATTCATCTAGGTATTTTTAGTTGGCTATCATTGTTGTCGAGCTAAAACTATGCAAGGCCGAGCAACATTTCCGAGCCAAGTTACATTGTCGAGCTAAGAAGAATACAGGGATGTTAAGTGTCGAGCAATAGACAGTCAAGTGCCGAGTAGAACAGTTTTTGTATACATGTCTGGCATGATACAAACTTCAAGGATAAGTGATCCAGCCGACTTATATAAGCATTTTGGGCTGAATAATGTATGCATTTAATATTCTTATATGGAGTTGGTTATGCATTTAATTGTTTTATCCTATGCATTACTCATTATAAGCATTAATTGTTTTACCATCAATGTATGGATATCAGATCTTGATCGTTGATCTAGATCTCGCTATCAGATCCAAACAAGTATATTAGATTGCTTCGAAACCCTATTTTATGTGTGTAAGAGATAGTAGAGTAATTGTCTAAGTGACTGCATTTTGAAGTGAAATGCACAGAAGGTTATTTTGTTAAGAAGCAGAGATCAAGCAGAGTGAGAACACAGTGAAAAACAGAGTAAATTTATATCAGATTATGAGATCATAGAAGGTACTAAAAAGAGGAGATCCGTCATCAGCATCAGAGTGCATATCGAAGGATCAATACTTGAGACTTTTTAATCATTATATCAGGTGAAAATCTCTTAACAGAGTGGTTTTAGCAGGCCTTTCTTTATCTCCTAACAGAGTGCTTACTTTATTGTAAGTTGAAATCCTTTAACAGGGTAGCTTGTAATTTTCTTAAGCTCTTAACAGGGCAAACCTTTCACAGGGTAGATTACATTTTTTAATCAAACATTTGTAACCTTAATAGGTACACTTTATTACTGTAGTAGTGGAGAATTTTGTGGGTGTCATCCCCACCCCAGTTTTACCTATTTGGGTTTCTGGATTACCAAGTTATTGTGTTATGTGTCACTTATTTCATTGTGTGGATGCTATCTAAGATTACATTAGTTTCATTTATGTATGAATGTGGATAAAGTTTATTTTAAGTGTTTAATTTTTAAGATCTGATTCACCCCCCCTCTCAGTTTCTTGCTTTCCCATTATTGTATTTCCAACAATTGGTATCAGAGCTTAGTTCTCTAAAAAGGTCATAATCATCTTGAGAATACAAATCTTGAGATGGAGATCTACAAGATGGGTAAAGTCATTGAGAATCAAAAGATTGATATTCAGCTAGCACTACAACAGCTTGAGACTACAAGACAATAATTAAAGAAGTCCTTGACTGCAAGGAAAGATTTGACCAAACTAATGAAAGACACTCATTATCAGGAAGAGGACACCACAAATCTACTTTAGAATGGAGATTCTACTAAGAGAAATGCAGCAATAGCAGATCTACTAGAAAAGAATAGTGCACTATGTGAAGAAGTCAAAAACTTGAAAAAGGAACAAGAAGCCCAATCAATAAGAATGTGTGAATTTGTTGAATAGAAAAAGAAAGATGAAGATGACAAGGCTATGGCAGAAGAAGACAAGAGAATGATGACTACTAGACTTGATGAAAGAACACATGATGTGCAAACAATGACAGTTAATCAAGTGGACATGGAAAATCAACTACTACTTGCAAATAAGGAGATAAGCAGGAAAGACTTGGAGATTGTTAATCTTAGATCTGAGAATAGTCAATTAAAAGATGAATTGAGATCTGAGAAAGAAATCAATAATAGATTGAATGATCCAAGTGCAACTATGAGCTACTTTGAACAACTGGTGGAAGCATCAAGAAGACCTAAAGATTCTTTTGGATTAGGTCACATTGGACAACATACAACCACTAAAGATGGAGAATCATCTAAGATAGGTGAAAGAAAGAATGCAAAGCTGAGAAATAAGAAACGTTTTTATCACCACTATGGAAAACTAGGTCATACAACAAACATTTGCCGAAGCAAGAATGGTAAGTCCAATCTGAGAACTAACTTTAATGGTTATTGTTTTAACTGTAATAAGTTTGGACATCAAGCACATGAATGCAAGACAAAGGCAAGAAAAACACCTAGACTCAATGGAAATTGCTATAATTGTCACAAATATGGTCATAGAGCACAAGATTGCAAATCCAAAGGTAAACAGTAGTGGACATCAAAGGTACAAGAGAAATCACCAAGAAAAGGCAATACTCACAATTGGGATTACAATACATGGAATAGTTGTCATTACTGTGGTGAGTATGGACATGTTCCAGAAAATTGCATAAGGACACACTTCAAAGGTAAATCTAAAAGCTGGATGAATGGAAGCCTAGTTTGTGATAGTTGTCTGAAAATTGGTCATACAAGGAAAGATTGAAAGACAAGAGTACCTGCTCCTACTGTTGAGAAAATAAGGGAACAGATGAACAAGACATGGGTTAAGAAATTTGAACCATGTAGCAGTGAAGCTAATGAAGCCGAGGTCACCCAATCCAATGGATCAGGTGATCACATCATCTCCAACTAAGATAAAAAGGTATGTAAGGAACTATATTTAAAAATTCTTATCTTACATCAGTTCCTAACATGAAATGTACAAAAGTCCATATTTACATATGTTAAGATGTACCAAGACATATTTTGAAGACAAAATGTTGAGATGAGAAAATTGCACTATAGGTGCCGAGCATCTATCATGGACACTAAAGCTGAGTTCTTTAGTGAGTGTTGAGTTTTGTGAAGGCCGAGTGTAGTGAGCTGAGTGGGATGCAAGTTGTGTTAAAGCCAAGGAAAACTAGATTGCACTAACTCAACTGGTAGAACATTCAATGCTTACCTACCTTGACCTTTCGAAGCTTATAAAGGATGAATAGTTGACATTTCATTTTTACCTTGCGATTTTACTATTTACGGAGCGATTGAAGCGATTTACAGAATTGATCTTAACGAAGATAGCAATGAACATTTCATCAGCGTGTCATCGGAAATCTTAAGGTGAACAGTGAATAGTGTGAAGCATTACTTGCCAAGGTACTCTATTTTTCATCTCTTGAACCCTAAATTCAAAGTTATGGCTGCAAGTTCTTCCGCACCAGCTAAGAGTATGGAGGCAGAACCAGAACAAATTCAGTTGATACGGAGTGATGAATGTGAACCTCTCAACTTTTGATCCATTCCTGAAAGTGTGATTCAGAATGATTTAACGGGAGCCCTCTCATCCATTCCACCCAAGGTACTTATGATTCATGATGTTTGATCATGTTATATGGTTAAGATTGGAGAAGTAGGTGATAGTGAATTGAGGGAATCCTATAGCAAATTGTGTGATAATGGAGTTCTGAAGGCTGAATTCAAACATTTAGCCGAAAAAGGGTTAACTCATGCCCTAGACTTTCCCCAAGGTTTCAAAGATGAATGGATAAAAGTTATCCTTAGCCAAGTTCATGATATGTGCATGTGGTTAGATAATGGACCAGTCAAGATCACCAAAAGCATGATTCATCGAGTGACTGGATATCCTGTAGTAAATGGAAAACGGACCATGAGGGATAACAGCAAAGAAGAAATTACATTGAACACTGGAGTAGTATGGAATAACATAGGTATGCCTATCTCTATAATTACTAACCTAGCTTTGGAGTAAGGGTAATTGCACACAATTTCTATCAGTCTAGTAGATTGGATAGTGTTCCTTGTATAGTAGTTGATCAGGCATGGAAAATTGTGAAGAAGAGTCACACATATGATCTTGTCGAGCTATAGCTGACACAGTTAGTCGAGAACCTAGAATCAATTAGAAAGGCTAAGATCTCATCATGTAAGTTTGGTTCTTTACTAGCATGTATATTTTTCTACATTCAGGACACATTTCCTACACTGGGAAATATTGTTTGGAAAAAGGATAGGCCCATAACAGTTTAGATTAGTGAATGTATAGAGAAACTAGGAAGCAACTTCAATAGAATAATGGGGAGCTATTTTGTAGAATTCAAGAAGAGAATGAGATTAAGGACTAGGATTCCTAAGTCACTAGTGGAGAAGCACTATGAGGAAATTTGTTTTCTAGTTGATACAAATAATACTTATATCAAGGTAGTGACTCCTAGGATAACATGATTGGAACCATTTCCATATGAAATCAATATTGATGAAGCATCAGCTGCCATCATTGCACTCCTAGCTGAGGCAATTGATACTACAGCAGAGAGATTTGGAAATTTTGATGAAGCTAAGGCTAAAATTTCTAGAAGTTTGAATGAAGGAACTATGAAGAGGAAAAGAAAGAATATTGTTAAAAACTTGAAGAAAATGGTTGGCTTAGGTACTGATGAAGAACCTTAGGATGCACCTTTAGGACTAACCACTGGACAAGGTGAGGATATTTCTATAGAGGAGGAATTAAGTGCATCAGAAGAGGTTACTAAGAAAGCTAAGGGAAAGAAACCATCAATTGTTATAGTAACCAAGCCGAGAAGAGCCAAACCCAAGATTACACCTCTTGTAGCTAATCATTCGAGGAAAAGAGCATCTACTGGTACTTCCCCAGTAGAAGTATGAACTAAAGTGTATGGCAAGAGAAAAGTTATAGAAATTAGTTCTAGAAAGGAATAAAAGGTTTCTCCTAAGGCTGAGCCAAGTAAGCCAGCAAGGAGACCAAGAAGGATATTAGATTTGGGGCCAGACAGTGATGAGGAGAAGATAGAAACTGATGAACCCAGCAACATACCAACAGCTCAATTCAAGAAGCTAGCAAGCATTGATGAGGTATGCGAAACTTTGAGGAATTCAGTAGGGTTAGCAATATTTAAGTTCATTAAGTATGAAAAGTTGAAAATTGCAGATAGGCACAAAGTACAGGAAGCACTCTTGGACATGATGAGTACTTTCAAATTGACTCCTAAAGAGATAGGAAATCATGTGCTTGATGAACTTTATGATTTTCTGTCAAGAAAATGGGAATTTTCACTTGCCACTGAAAGACAAATCATGGAAGGAACACTAGCCCAGGTAATACTTGAGCTCACCTCAAAACAAAGAGTCAAATTTATTGAGGAGTACAAGAGTAGGTTTGTTCCTAAACTCAGAGGCTATGCTATTCTAAAAAATGACATTGAAGGTGTACTACAACAAGGCACAAGGATTTGGAAAGAGATCTTTGGACTGAACATTCCAAAAGACAAGAAATCTGGTGAAGGGACATCCGAACAAAAGACAAAACAAGTTGAAGTGAAGACTACCCTTGAACCATAGATACTTAAAGATCAAATTGCCATAGAACATGGCAAGACCAAAGATGCATTAGATGCAAAAAACTCTATTGATCTGACTACTGATAGTCCTATGGATTATATAGTTGATGATCCAAGCAATTTGAATGCCGAGGAACAAGAGATGCCAAGTGGTAAAGACACTGACTCGCCTATTAAGGCAACTGATATAGAAGAAGGAAAGACCACAACATCTAATGAAATAATTGAAGTTGGCAGTGATCAGAAAGGTGAAGAGAAATAGAAAATAAAAGAACAAGAGGTAACTTCATAGAATCCACCTATTTTAGAGGTTGTGAAAATAGTTTTAGATAGTGGAGTAGGGATGAAGGATACTGTTGATAAGCCTAAAGAAGAAGAGGCATTGCAAGTGTTGGTTGATCTACCACACTCTGCATCATCCACTCCTACAGGTCCTAAAATTGCAAATATACCGAACCCCCAGACAATATTGATAGAATTAAAGGAGGCAATAGATATTGACACAGTCAAAGGGAAAGATATTATGCTGCCGAGCATAAGTTCTCCAGAATTGAAGAAGAAGAAAATCTTGAAGAAGAAGTCTCAGATTTTAGATGTAACATTAGATGAGGTCATTGTCATTCCATAATGGAATCCCAATGAGTTATCTTTTGAACAAATTGGGATTCTTCAAGAGTTACTTAAGAGGAAGAAGAGACAGAAAGAGATGAAGATTGAACAAAATCAAAAGCAGGTGTTGCATGACATCAAAGACATATTTACAAAGGCTTTTGACTTAGAGGATAAAATGCCTCAAGCTCCAATCATTGATTAGTTAGTCAACATTGTATAGAAGGTAATAGATGATGACATAGACAACAATGAGAAGCTTCTGCAATGGTCCAGGAGAAGATTTGAGAGCAAAGTTCTAGAGAAGATCTTAGAAGAAATTGCCACTAGACAGGTTGAACTCTCTATTCTTGTAGAAACTTTAGAGAAAGTGACAGCCAATGTTTATTCTTTGTATAGGAGATTATGTGATGTTGAATTTTTCACAAAGGATAATCTACAGCTTGTTGAGAAGCTATAGTTAGATTTGAGATCAAGTGGTACCACTTTAGGTAAAGATACTACTTCTAGTTATTTACATCTTAATAAGTTGATAAATGCAGAAAGGAGAATAGCTAATCTTATGGCTAAAGATGGTCGAATAAGGGCCAAGTTGATAACTATTTAGACAATGTTTTTTCCTCACTTGGAGGTAATACAAAAGGAACTTTCAAAAGAAAAGGAGTTATCATAGAGCAGTGCAAATCTATCGACTGCAGAACAAATCTATCGACTGCAGAAAGTCTAGTGACTCTAGTTTCCGAGCTAGAAATCAAATTGGAAGTTATGAAGAGTGCAAAGGAAAGTTGGGATACTATATTTGAATCCACCCTGCAGCTTCATAAACAATTTTTGGATAAGTACAACTTAACCCCACCAAAAATTAGTGACAAAAACAAGGGGGAAGTTAGTTCAAAAATTGGTAAGGAAGTATGAACGGATATAGAATGATACATCAGTATAGAAAAGGTACACTTGTATATAAATTTTGAAGTCATAGTAAACTTTTTGTATAAGTATATTCCTAGGGGGAGTACTTAGCATACTTAGGAAATATTTTTATGAAATGTACAGAAGTAATGATAAGTGTTTTTGCCACTAATATCAAAGGGGGAGATTGTTAATCTCTAAGTTCTGCTGATGATTAGTGACCAACACTTAGTCATTCATCTAGGCAATTTTAGTTGGCTATCACTGTGGTCGAGCTAAAACTATGCAAGGCCAAGAAACATTTTCGAGCTGAGTTACATTGCCGAGCTGAGAAGAATACAAGGATGTTAAGTGCCGAGCGATAGACAGTCAAGTGTCGAGCAGAATAGTTTTTGTATACATGTCTGGAATGATAAAAACTTCAAGAATAAGTGATCCAGCTGACTTATATAAGCATTTTCGGCCGACTAATGTATGCATTTAATATTCGTATATCGAGTTAGTTATGCATTTAATTGTTTTATTCTATGCATGACTCATTCTAAGCATTAATTATTTTACCATCAATGTATGGATATCAGATCTTGATCGTTGATCTAGATCTCGCTATCAGATCCAAACAAGTATATTAGATTGCTTTGAAACCCTATTTTATGTGTGTAAGAGACAGCAGAGTAATTGTCTAAGTGACTACATTTTGAAGTGAAATGTAGAGAGGGTTATTTTGTTAAGAAGCAGAGATCAAGAAGAGTGAGAACACAGTGAACATCAGAGTAAAGTTATATCAGATTATGAGATCATAGAAGGTACTAAAAAGAGGAGATCCATCATCAACATTAGAGTGCATATCGAAGGATCAATACTTGAAACTTTTTAATCATTGTATCAGGTGAAAATCTCTTAACAGAGTGGTTTTAGTAGGCCTTTCTTTATCTCCTAATAGAGTGCTTACTTTATTGTAAGTTGAAATCCTTTAACAGGGTAGATTGTAATGATCTTAAGCTCTTAACAGGGCAGACCTTTCACAGGGTAGATTACATTTTTTAATCAAACATTTTTAACCTTAATAGGTACACTTTATTACTACAGTAGTGGAAAATTTTGTGGGTGTCATCCCCACCCTAGTTTTACCTATTTGGGTTTCTGGGTTACCAATTTATTGTGTTATGTGTCACTTATTTCATTGTGTGGATGCTATCTAAGATTACATTAGATTCATTTATGTATGAATGTGGATCAAGTTTATTTTAAGTGTTTAATTTTTAAGATCTGATTCACCACCCCTCTCAGTATCTTGCTTTCCCATTATTTTATTTCCAACATATCATTCATGATTGATGAAATCAAAGAGATGAACTTAAAAGCTACATCTATATACAGACAGGTATATATCAACACTAAGCACAAGAGCATACTGTTCTATTGCTGATGGATAAGGGAAATTCAAGGAATATATTATGGATGGAGAAAAATGATTGTTTGGCATTGTTGTCAAAGGGAGAGAGATTATCCATATTATCACATTCTTTAGAAAAGGGAGAAATATTATCCACTATCATACTACTCCTACAGGGAGGATTATATCCTTAGGGAGAGAAATTGTATGGAAAGATTATACAAAGGGAGAGTTGCAGACAAGAGAAAAACACATCAAAAGAGAAGAACAATCAAGGGAAAGAAATTGACACAAGGAGAGGACACAACACATAATAATAAAGAGAGATGCAAGAATAAAATCTAAGCTAAAATAGAGCTTACCGACGGTCAGACATTTATCAGTTATCAAAACCAAAAGATTGGTAGTTTGATGAAACTCAACTATTATATTTCATATTGTATTGAAAATAGTATAGTGTGATAATATAGTATGTTGCCATCAATGCCAATGGGAGAGATTGATGACATGTAACTAATTAAATTTTTGATAATGTTAAGTTGAAGATAATGCAAGGCATTAAATCAATTAATGATTTTTATTGTCATTGATGTCAACTTGATATCATCTATACGGTAATATACATAAAGCCAAAGACTTCAAAGAACCAAAAGAACCAAGGTTATGCTTTCAGCAATACATAAAAGTCATGTATTCACTAAGTGACAAACAACACCATTGGAGTGCACACCATCAGTAAAAGAAAAGAAGAACAGTCATAGTGTTACCCAACGATAGGAAGCACAGTATTTCCCAACAAATTAAAACCACAGAATGCCCGATGAGCAAAGAAAAAAGTAACCCGACGGAAGAAAATATAGTGTTTCCTGATGAATGGAGATCACAAAGCTAACTGGAGTCTCCCCGATGGAACTGTCAGTAGTCACCGATAACTAATTGCAAGGTGACCGACAGAATAGAGAGTTCAGAAAATGACAAAATACCTAGCTAGTAGAGCTAAATAAGGACGTAACTGGTTGTCTACTTTGTTTTATTTGACCAGAAATAAGTGACTGATTTAAAGATGATTTGTATAGTTGGCAAGAAGATATCTACAAGACAAATTAGGAGTTATGCTTTAAATCTAATTGGTTGGACTATTTTTCACACCAATAATTAAGAATCTAGAAACAATGAATATCATGTCTATATAAGAGACAAGCTTAATTCACTTTCGTAATGCATAAAAAAGTGATTAAGGGGGAGTGAATAGAAAGAGGATGCTGAAGAGAAACTGATAAAGAAATAATCCATGTAGTCCTGATCAATCAAACTGAAGGAGAGCTAAGGAATTATGCAGACACCGATGAGAAGTGAGCACAACATCATAGAGAACAAAGAATTGAATTGATACATTGATCAGAGAGGTAATGTACTTAAATAGATCTGAAAATCTTCAATTCAAAGTTGCATTAGAAATAGGTCATAGTGTTTTATTTTAACCATTGAAGCATCAAGTCTCTTAACAGAGAAAGACTTAATAGTCTTCTATATATTGAGGTACATCTCAAGGAGTGCCAAAAAGGTCAATTCATGAAAGTAGGATTGGATATGCCCGATGCCTATTGACAGTCTAAGAGAGAGGCTGATTCAAGGATGGCAGCATTAGATGCCCAATACTAAGTGACAACCTCTATGTATAAAATCCTCTAACAAGGTCACACCTAACAGTGTGTTTGTAACCTTTAATAGGGTTGGATCTTCACCGAACTCACGTCAAAAGAGTGAAAAATTTGGGTTACCAATCTGTTAGTCCAAGTCTGGTACTTGTCTTTTTCTTAAAGTGATTTCTAGAGTCTCCATGGTATTTTTGAAAGTCTCAAAGTTGCTTTAACCCTCATGTCCAACTACTCACTGAAAGTGTCAACCTTTTAGTTTTGCCATGTTTTGAAAAACAAAATATTATTTGCTAACACTTTTCTTGAACAGGTTTTAACAGTCTTGAACACCCTTGAACAACCTTGAACTTGGTTCATACATGTTCAAGAGTGTTCAAGGTAGTTCATATTATGGTAAGGAATGGGAAATGTATAAAATCGACAGAAAAAGCCTCATGGTTGTGGTGTACAAAAAATTTGACTTTTCAAAGATGGAAATCAGTGATGTCAGCACAGAATATTCAGTCTAAAGACTAAGGCAGATGAACAAATGAGAATAATTTTGAACAAGATCAAACACATGTGAACAACCTTGAACTCAGTTCAACACTGCTCAAGAGTGTTCAAGGATTTTGAAAAAGTGCCATGGGGCAATTAAGGCAGAATTCATCACCACTTGATAGTGAGACCTACAGAAAAAGAACATTTAATGCCAAAAATTAATAGCAATAGTTAAGTGTTCCCAAGCTATTATATTCATTATAAATCCATACGGCATGAAATTTTACATAGGTGGCATTAATTAATTGCATGCATAAACTATCATTTCATTCCCTTAGCCTTTATGGCCTTAAAGATGGGTAATTAATGATCTAATCACTAGTAATTTCTATTTAAAACCCTTCTTGGTGTTCATTCTTTTTGAAATTTTGTTGTTGTCTGTATACGGCTAGTTTCAAGGTAAGGGTTTTTGGAAGCTCCAGTGTGCAGAAGTATCTATAGGAATAAGGTGAATTAGGTTGCACCCTCTACAGTATTTTAATTTAAGCTTGTGAAGCATACCGAAGATTCTATGGCATTTATCAATTTTTTTTCGCAAGTATGAAGTCCACTTTTCACTTATTTGGAAGCATTTCTAGTCTCGTTTGTGAAATCCCTATTATAGCAGACATAGATTTAGGAGGATATGATGTTGAAGGAATCCCTGATAGACTTTCTATATGCTTAGAAAAGAATGTCCCTGCTTTGGAAATCCTGCATAGTGGATTGTGTGTAGCTACTTGTTTCCCTCCTATAGTAATTTTCCTTGAGCTAGTTCATGAGTGTGTCTGTAACTATGATCAAAGAACTGAATCAATTCTCAAGAAAGATGGTAGTGTTCTGCTGGCTGTAAATAGAGAAATTGTCTCTCTAGCTTTCCAAATTCTAGAGAAAACCTTTTCTTCTTTTTCTCCTCCACAGTCCCTTGTTAAATTAAAAGAAAATGCGGATGCAAATCACACTTCCATGGCCAAGCATTGGTTATTGAACCCACAGAGGGGAGGTTCCCGGTTACCCAAAAATTTTAACAGAAGTCATGTGCACCCATTATTAGTGATGTTATGGTAATGTTGCAGAGAGCCAGATGGTCTCCAGAGTCCTTTTTTCTTCTTGGATTGGTTGTTTTGTTACATTCAAATTGTTTTAGAACGAAAATAGATACTGGATTGGGTTAAATTTATCGCTAGCTCAACAAGGGAACAACTTAATAATTCAAAACTTATAGGATGTAGCTTCTTCATGTCTTCTTATTTGATGTACTATTTGGCTTGTACTAGAAAATGGGACAGGATAATACATGAACCTTGGTCTGATGGCATGTGTGTTAATGAGTATTTCCCTATTCTTCACAAAGATAATGTAATTCAGAACTATAGGAGAGTACATGATACTTTCATGGGTAAACTCTATTTTGAGTTGACTGGGGATTCTGCCAAGAGAATGGGCATTGAAGCTTAGGAGTTTGTCACCAAATTTGGGAGTTTTTATACTCAGTTCCCTAGATTCACTTATGTTAGGGTTGGTGGTTTTGAAGATCCTCCTACAAAATTGCCTAGATATTATTTTGACTACTTTATTTTTGCAGAGGTCTGTAGGAAGCTTGCCACTGTACTCAGACGTTTCCTCCCTGAAGAGGAATGGGAGAAATTTTTCTCATTGCAGCTAGGTAAATTATCTTGTTTTTGTATTGAAGACACCATAAGCATAGGGAGTGATTTGAGTCATTTTTCTTTCAAATATTATATAGAGAGGACAAGTTTTGATAACAAGAACTTTTCCAGTGGGATTCTAGGACTTAGGTCCCATATGTTCCCAGTTCCCCACCTAGAAGATTTCTGGGAGGAATTTCCTGAGGAGTCCTAGGTTAAGGAGAGAGATCACAGTCGACTCTACATATCTCAGATTCTATCCATGAGGTTGTAGTTCAATGTAGAAGGTGTGATAGATGATGGCTCAAACTTAGTTGAACCTAATTTCAAAAGACCCCTAGGAAATGAGGAATATGATATTGACTGGTCAGTGGAAGAGGAAGATGATATTGAACGCAGGACATAGCATGTACTTAAATTAACTGAGGAATGGCTACAAGAAAGAAGAAAATAGTCTAGTCCCAAGTCAATTGAAGTTAAATATTCACCTTTATATTTCTCTTCCCCTTTTTCTAAACTTTATAAACCAATTGATAATGCAGGTGCATCGGGTAAGCAGTAGATTAAGAGTTCCAAGAATAAATCTGTTGCAGAATCTTCTCCCATGGTCTCACCTCAGAAAATTACTAGATCAAAGTCTCGGTCACAAAAGAAAGGGAAGATGACTCAGGAAAATGCAGAAATGATCAACTTGGAGGATGATAAATTTGGGGATTTAAACTATCAAATTGGTGAAGATGAGAAAATAGGGAAGGACCTCTTTTTTCTAGATGATGTGACTTTAGATATGATGGATACTCCTACAAAGACAAGCGAGCAACTAGTAGTAAAAAGTGTCACACCCAGATGGCTCACCACTTCTATGAATAAGAAACGGAGCCTAGTTTCGGTATCTATCCCAGTGCAAGACATAGTTAGCAAATACATTCAAAAGACTCCCAAGTCCAAGAAAGTTAAGAGCACTGCACAGATGTTTTATGATGAAAAAAATGAGAAGTGGACTACTGAAATATCCACCTATAGACCAAAAGAGGAGAAGCAGGATGTTGCGGTGGAAGACTTTGAAGTCACTAAAATTGAACTAGGAACCATGGATAGGGCGGGAAAGAACCACCTATTCAAAGAGACAGCTCAAGAGATGTTAATGACATCTTGGCAAGACAGCAAGGAAAATAAAGAAATGAAACAGACAATAGTATCACTTTCCCAGTTCATAAACACTTTCTACAACTTTGACGCCATGTCACTATTCCAATCCCCAGAGGTATTCAATCCAAACTCTACAGAAAGTAAAAATTTACTAAATCAAGTTCAAAGGGGTCAAACATTGGTCTCTTCAGTTGATGAGTGGATGTCCCAAGTACTTAGCAGTGGCCAACAATACATTAAAGACTTTCATTTAGTCCTCCATGATACAGAAGCCATAATGGGATAGTTGCAGACCTAGTGACTAGTCTGGGATGGAGAGGAGGAAAAATGGGTGTCGGCAATGAGGAAATTTTGCACAGAAAAAGCTCTGAAATGCACCAAGGAAGCAATTTTCTTTATACTTAGAAAGAACATCAACTGGCGTATCTCTCTCATAAGAAGAACTATTAAAAAAACCAAGGAATACAAGGGAAAGGCTAAACAAATTCATAAAACCACTTTGAATGAGTTGAAGTTCATCAACTTCACCTATACTTATCCATCAATTTACGGTGAACATGAATTGAAAGGAGATTTGGAAGCCTTTGAATCAGCGATAAAGATAATTAGAGAAAAGGATAGTCCTAAAGCCAAAGACTTAACTCAGATGGAAAGAATTGAATCAATGTTATATTTGTGTGTGGATCAGTTGCCAGGAATGGTGGAAAAGGTGAAGAAGTTGAAGTGGAGTAAGGAAGCGTCAATGGTCAGGATAGTGAATTCCAAGATCCCGCATCTGTCATTTGCAAAGGAGCTGGTCCAAGTGTATAAATAATGGAAACTTACCCAGTCAGTTGCCAAAGAAGAAGGGAGCCCAACAGGAAGCAAGGATCATGCAGTGGAAAAAGAACCAGATTTAGATAGTTAGTTTTTATTTGAATTGGCATGCAAACTCTTAAGGACATGTGTCATTTTTATGTTGGTTTCATTTTATAACTAATTTCCTGAGAGGTTGAGTTTTTTGGGATACCTCTCGATGCTTTGATACTATAATTATTTCTACTGAAAACTTTAGAAGGGTTAAAAAAAAAGAGACTAATCGTAACTAGATAGTTTTATTTTGGTGGTGATAGTTTGAATTTAAAAAGGTTAGAGGAATAGATGTTGAGAAATCTGGTATTTTTTTTGAAAGAACAGACTTCATGTAATTGCTTGTGTAGTGATTTTTTGAAATACATTAAAATTAACTTTATCAAATCTGTGTCATTTGAAAACAAAGAGCATGTGTCCTGTCTTGATATTTTGTTTACTCTGCAATGTACGTGTCTGTTGATTCATAATTCTTAGAATTTATCTATATGCTATTACCTTTTTGCCGATTAGTTTTTTGTTTTCATTGAATCTGTTAAAAGAGAAACTGTGCTTTTTATTTCCTTATTGTTTTGCTATCTTTATTAAGGTATTTCTGCAATACTTCTCATCTATGAATTTTGAAGTAACCTTTCTAAACTTTTGGGATAAAAGTTGAATTTCAGAATTAGATGTTATTCACAAAATATCTCTGGGGAGCTATACCTAGGATCAATTCAGAGGGAAGTGAGGTCAAAAAATTTAACCAACTGTTAGTGTCGTTTGTCTTTCAAAAGGGCTGTAGAATTTTCCTAAAAATGATTTACTGAGAGATAAATCTGTTCGCTAACAAATTTTTGGTGACTCTACTGGGGAGCGCTAGACAGTGTAGACCTATTTTTATTGCTTTCTTTTATGAACAGTTATGATTCTACCAGCTATAGTGATACCTAACCAGGAGGAACTACCTCTTTTTATTCAACCAGATCTTAACTTTCAAGATACCCAAGAAGATATAATTTTTGTTTTGAACACTATTACTTGGGATTTAAAGACTAGTTATCATCAGTACCAACAAGTTCTCTTAGTGTTGAAAGAAGAAGAAGATATAGGGGAGTGGCTTCGAGGTCTCCCAATTTCTCAGGAAGCACAAATTGTTGATAGAGATATCCAAAGGCAATCAAAGAAAATATACCATATTGGATTCTTGACCGTATACCAGGTCTCAAAGGAGGGAGGGAATCTTTAACACCTTTTATGAAAGTTTTCAAAACCTTCAATTCCAAACCGCCTATGTTCCAAAACCTAAAGCTAAGAGTAGGCCTCCTTCCCCACCTAAATCTCAGCCAAAAAACTCTCCATCTACTAGTATCTGGAAATCCTTGACCTTATCTGGCATTCAAGCCCCTCCCCTCGTAACTATCTTTCTAGTCATAGTCATGGCACAACCTTAGGGAGTAGTAGTCGGTCCTCTAGCACTTGGTGCTCATCATGCCCTTCCTAAGGGCATAAAAGATGTTCTCCCTAAATTTTATGGAGATGGTAAGGTCTCAGTAGATGAACATTTGAATGCATTCAACATAGCAACAACTATTTTAGCAGTGCAACATGAAGATTTAGTTGTTAGGCTTTTTGCTCAATCCTTGATGGAAGGAGCTACAGAATGGTTTGGTCATTTTCCTGGAGGGTCTATAAAAAATTGGAAAACAATGAAGACATCGTTCAAAATTCATTTCAAAGGTGCTGATGATGAGCATTCTTTGTTGGCACAATTGACACAAATGAAAAAGGAAATCCATGAACCAATGAGAGACTATGTGGCTCACTCTAATAAAGTGATTCATAAAATTCATGTTGAGGTTTAGAATTGTCACCCCAACTCAGGCATTGGGGCTACATGACAATTCCATCCTAACAAAGGAAACCTTCTCTAGCTGTGGGTAGACTATGTTTGAGAAGGAGTCTCCAGATTCTAGGTCGGTTCCTATCTGATTTGGGATATCACCTCCTGATTGAAAACTGAATTGGGTAAAGGGAGAAAGATTTAAAAACTAAATGGGAAATGGAGTGATACACCAAAACTTACTCCAGATCTATTAGGATTTTTTCAGACCAGCATCCCCAACTAAAAAATCACTAAGCTGCATTTATCATTCTCTACTCAACATAAAGGTTGACTAGAATTCACTATTTGGGTTAATACCACAAACAGCAAAAAAACTGACAACAAACTTACATATTCTGCCAAAAGGCCTAATTTTTTATAACATAGGAAAGGAATTAGAAAACCATTCACTTTCCTAGATCACATAAAATATGCAACACTTAATGCAGAAAAGAAGAATAGGATTGGATCCAATACTTAGAAATTGATGTAATCAGAAAGCCTACTCTTATTTCCTTCAAAAACCTAAAAATGTGGTTACAAAATGGTTTCCAAAACATCTAGGAACAAGAAGTTCACTATATGCCTTCTCTCCAAAAAATGCAACCCTGGATACAAAATGCATAAAAAAGGTCTACATGAACAATTAGTTCACTGAAAGCACCTCCTCCCTAAATTCTCAACCCCTAACAATGGAAACAAAGCTCAGTCATATAGCCCTCAAGGCTAATTTCAAAAATGACATCTCCCTCCAAAAAGTCCCTCTCAAACAGAAAGATAACCCCAAAATTAGAGGCCTAAATGATGCCTACAATTTAGCCCCCCATCAAGCTCCTCAAAAATAGCACATTCCTAAATCTAAGGCATGACTCATGCCAACAAATTAAGCCCTTGAGGCTAATTTCGAAAATGATTAGTGCCCCTAAATATTGGTTTTAATAAACGATATAAATCCTTTTTACATTGTTTTACCAACATTTATGTGTTTAAACTTTAAATAAAATTCAAAATAAAAACAAAACTACACTACCTTATAAAATAGAACTAGGAACTAAATCCGAAGTCTAAAAAAAAAATGCTAAGTGAAAGAGGGTCGACATGACCACTCTCCCCACTTGCATACTATGCGAAAAACTAGGAAATGTGGTGGCACTATTTTTCTTGGGCTTTGCCAGGATGTGGACATATGCATTAATAGTATTCAATTCAGTTTGTTGCGGACTCCAAAGTTTTATCAAAACTCGATAAAGACTTTTATCTTATCTCATTTGTATTCCTCATTAGGTATTTTTGCATCTTCGAGAGAACTTAGGGTTTGAGCTGCCATGGGATTTTGTGTTGAAGTTCTTCTATGGTTCTTGGGCTCTATTCGTAGGCTTCTCTTCGACTGGAGTGTAAATACCTTGCACTGTACATGCACATCTATGACACTCGGAGTTTAGCAGTTGAACTGGTTCTCCTTTGTATCTTTCTACATGCCATATGATATGGCACTATCCTTGCATCATTTGAACTTGGGCTCTCACCGCCAATTTGAAAATACCATGAAATTTCACTATACATGTCTTGTTTTTGGTTTGAAACTGAATTCTTTGCATGCAACTCAGGCTTGACTGGATTGCATGATGTTCATGCCACAAATTATGGTGCTATCCTCTACCAAACTCGGGCCTGTGACTATAGATAGACTCAGACTCTATTCAAGATGTTGGCCTCCACTGTATAAACACTACAGATAAGTCATCATTTATGCCACATTCTCACTCTATCTTCTTTTATTTGAATGTGTAGTTTACATTCCATATTTCAAAATGCTTGAGTTATGGGGTCTTTTTCTTCTATGCTTCCATGATTCCTGCAATGATATATGGGTTCTTCTATTGTGCTATGTTTAATATGCATCATTTATGTTGCTACTTTATTTTCATGATTTGTAGCTCGAAAAGTGATGAATGTTGTCTACCCTTTTGTCTTGAGTTTCAATTTTCATGTTGTCCTCATGTATTCAACACCAGCATCTTTATTTGAACTTGTTTTTTATACCTTACTCCACTCGAGCCTCTGTTTGAACTAGAAGGTTGTATCCAACTATGCTTTTCTTATGATGAATACCCACATAGCTTGAGTTAACTCCATCTGTGTCTTGATGCTTGTCTAAAACACAAGCTTCATGACTATTTTTTAAATGTTTTAAAACAATTATTTTTGTTGTCTTCAAACAAAACATTGTAGTAAGCATAAAAGATGCTTCCCTATTTGAGCCGAACATCCACTGTCTGAAAAAAAAAAAAAACATATACAAGATATTTCCTTTCCAGCATGCTTTATAATGTTAAAAAATAGACATTCAGTTCATAGTTTTACTGATAATATCATGAGCATATTTTAAAATGGAAACACAATACGTTGAAAATGATATTTTCTTCAATGCAAAAAACACACTGTTCTCTTTTTAAAATGTATATGAGAAAGAAAACCCATGGGGTTCGAGCACAGGCTCATGACTCCAATGGGTTTTACTCATAAAAGGGAAACCCTAACTATTATGTATGTCCCATTATCATGAAGACTGTATACCCTACATTGTTATCATGAATGTACATTATATCTAAATATAGCCTGCATTTTACCATGAATGAACATTATTTCTTAAAACAATAGTATAAGATGTACTTGTTTAAACACTCTTCATAAAGATATTTTCTTGACACTTTGTCTGAAGGCATGAAGATGTACTCTTTTAGACACCTGAACTATAACAACATTTGGGAAAATTTTTGGATAACCCATGATTTTTTGTCCACAATGTTTGCCTTTTGTATATGTTTCACCATTATGAATGTAAACCCATGCTGATATTGAGATTGTTGATCTTTGTCCTTTACTTGCAGCTTTCACATTTATTGTTATGCATATTTCACTTTGCAACTTCAACCTCTTAAATAAACATAATAGCATCTTCTTATGTCATAGAAAATATGCTCAATCATTAGGCATGTGGTTTTCAATCTTGCTCTTTAAAAATGAACTTTTAACTATTGTCTGAATGCATAAAGATGTACTTACTGTAACAACATCTTTTAAACTCTCTTATTTGCATGAAGATAGTGAACTTCAGATTCTTTCAATTCTGCATTTCTCCAGTTTATTAAAAAAAAATCTCTCTTTTCTCATGTGCCTCCAGTATCATCTTTTGAACTCTTTCATGTATCTGCATCTTGTCCTTCTTATGTATGTGAGCAGTAATCCCTTGAAATGTAAACCATCTTTCTTGCATGTAATGGCTTATGTGAAGTTCGAGCACGGGCTTGTGACATCCACTGTATTTCCTTTTTTGCTTCCTGCATTTAATCACATGATCACTTTATGCACATATGTCACTAGTTAATTTGTTAGGATAGCAGATAGAATAAATCCATTAATGTAATATGGGTGAGTATCATCCAGGATGACACTCAATTATGAATGTTGGTGAATTCAGTTGTATTTACTGTCCTAACAGGTTGATCAAATTTTAAAAAAAGGTTTCTCAGATGAAAATGCTAAGTCCCTTTCATTCAGTTTTACAAGAATGACATACATTAGGATGATCATCTATAGTAAAAGGTTTCATTGTTTAGAAAACAAGTCCATTTAATACTATCTTTTCCTTATTGTTGATCTATATTTCATTGTTGCATTGATTTTTTTCAAATAGATATGCAGCATTTAGAAGAACTGATTGTATGTTGTTTATGTCTTATGCATTGCTTAGATACAACTGGATCTAACCCATTTTTCTCTCTCATGATGAAGGTGAAACCCTAAATACCTTATGAAGATGTAGACCTGGACTTGGGAACCTAGGACTTGACTGCTCAACCAGCTGACTGCCATCACACCTCAAGGCAATGCATGGGACCCCTACTCCTTACTTTTCATGTTTTTTTTATTCTGCAAATGTAATCTTTAAATTGATATGATACATGAAAAGACATTTGTATATTACATTCAGTTTGAATGTATAATGTAATTGATCAATCATAAATTGAAATTATGGACTATGATCAATACTTAGACTACAATGGTAATATTTGAAAATCAATGTAATAATGAAATGTAAATCAACAATACCTAAAAGGTAATATCAATTGGACACCTAAAAAATGCAATCTTTTTGTGTTGGTGTTTGTCCTTTTATATGTTGTGATTTTTTGAGTAACAATTTTAGTGACTTCTGCTAGATGTCTACCTACTAGACATGACCTATGAACTTTATCCTTGGGCAACAGAGTTAGGAAACCAAAAACTATGAATGCAACCATTATTGAAATGAAAAACGCAACTATCCTAGACTTAGGAAACCTAAAGACCTATGAAACCTCAAGACCTATGTGCTTGGACAACACTTATTTAAAATGAAACCTAGACTAGAACCTAAGCCTCAAAGCAAAGCTTGAGGTGTATTCCATTAACTGGAATTTTTAGAACTTCTCCATCAGTTGTGAACAACTGATGAGCATTATTTTCCTTATAGGCTGTAATAACAAAAGGGCCTGACCAAAATTTATCAAATTTATCATGCTGCCCTGGCCTGCTCTTTAGTACATCCCACTTTAGTACTAGATCACCTTCTTTGAAATCCCTAGATGTAGTCTTCTTTTCAAAAGACCTCTTAGTTTGTGCTTGCATCAATTCCATAGTTTCAAATGCCCTTCTCCTTTCTTCCTCCAATTGCAATAAACTAGCATACCTCAAGGAAAGTGGATCTCCTTCTTCAAAAAGCAACATTTGATCAACTAGCTGCAATGCTAGAAATTCTATAGATATGGGTAATCTGGCCTCTTTTCCATAAACTGGGACATAGGGTGAATTCCCAATAACCTGCTTAGGCATAATTCTATCCAGCCACAAAGCTACCTTCAACTTAGAGTGCCAATCCCTCTTGTTCACTTGTAAAGTCTTCTTGATAATTATGATTAGATTTTTATTGGTAGACTCTGCAAGACCATTACCCTATGGATAGTAATTAGAAGAAGTATTTAAATAAATACCATTCTTGACAGCCCATTCTGTTATAGATGATCCAACAAAAGCTAAGGCATTATCTAATACTATTGACTGAGGAACTCTAAACCTTGTTATAATATCATCATAGAAATTCAGAACAACATTTCCAGAAGATTCCTTTAGTGCAATGGCCTCAGTCCACCTAGTAAAATAATCTTTGGAACCATAATCCATTTATTCCCTACACTAGAATTAGGGTTTATCAGACCTATAAAGTCTACTCCCCACTTGTTGAATGGCTGATCAACAATGACTGGTTTCAATGGAAATGCTGACAACCTTTGTTTTCCTACAAACATAGCATAATTTTGGCATTTTCTTGCCCATGAATGAGAATATTTGACTAAATTTGGCCAATAATAGCCAACTCTTAGAATTTCCCATATAGTTTTGGGGCTGAAATGCCCTCCACAAGATCCATCATGGAATTTAGATAGAATCTTGCTTTGATCCATATAATCTATGCATTTGAGAAGCATACCAAAAAAATCTTTCCTATAAAGAGTATCATCAATAAGAACATAAGGAATAGATTGTAATCTAAAGTACCTTATCTTGGCTCTGTCAAGATTCATTGGGCATTGACCAATATGCAGAAATCTGGTCATATCTGATAACCAGGATGTTGAATCATTAATTAGTATAGAATTACCTTGGGGTAAGATGGCCTCTTCAGTGGCTTTAACTTGATCTTCTCCTTCTGCCATCTGAGTACATAAGCCTTTGCCCCTAACCAACTTGGTCACATGGATTTTTACATTGTACTCCATGATTCTAGTTATCCACCCTACTCTTTTCTCACTAACATCCTTGTTTAATAAAAACTCTTTAATGCTAGGGTGTGTAATCATTAGATGTATTTTGTTCCCAGCAATCATATGTTTAAACTTTTTTAAAGCTTTTATAACAGCTAGTACATGTTTTTCTATAAATTTGTATTTACCCTCATAATCATTCATACCTTTGCTAAAAAAGGCTATTGGTTTCTCCTTCCCTTACTCATTCTTTTGCACCAGTATTGCTGAAACAGTGTCAATACCACCATAAGCATATAAAACAAAATCCTTAGAGAAATCAGGATTAGCTGAAGTAGGGGTTGAAGATAAGGCATGCTTAATTTGTTCAAATTTATCCTTTCCCTCAGCATTCCATTTGAAAGGCACATCCTTTTTTAACATAGAGGTCAAAGGTTTCAATAAATTTGCAATATTAGGAATAAACCTTCTTACAAAATTTATTCTTCCAATAAAAATTTGCAATGCTTTCTTATGTTTTGGCAGTGATAGGTCAAGAATTGCATAAATCCTCTCAGGATCAATTGTTGTACCCTCTTTAGACACTTGATACCCCAAAAGTTTGCCTTCATGTACTGCAAAAATAGACTTCTTTGGGTTAAGAGAGATTCCAAACTCTCTACATCTCTGCAAAATTTGTTTCAAATGGTCTATGTGCTGGTTTACAATTTTGCTGTAAATGGTAACATCATCTAGATATACTAGAAAAAAGTTATACATTAAGTTTTTGAAATCCATGTCCATTTCTTTCTAAAAAGTGGCCCTTGCATTTGACAGACCAAATGGCATCCTTCAGTAAGCCATTGTACCCCACTTAGTGGTAAAGGCTATTTTGAATTGATCAAATTCTTTAACCAAAATCTGGTTATAACCAGAATATCCATCTAAGAGTGAAAATCTTTCAGAACCTAAAACATATTGAAGGATTTGTTCCATGAAAGGGAGAGGATGCCTATCTTTCAAAGATGCCCTATTAAGGTCTCTAAAATCTACATAGAGTCTTATCTCTCCATTTTTCTTCCTTACTAGAACTAAGTTAGAAACCCATGATGTATGCTTTATTGGGAATATTATGCCTCCATCTAAGAGTTTTCTTAGTTCTTTTAGCATTAAAGGCTCTAGCTTAGGATTTATAGACCTTTCCCTTTACCTAATTGGTCTTGTATTTGGTTCTAACTCTATGGTGTGCTGAGTTAAATAAGGATCAAATCCTTTTAAATCAGTATAATCCCATGCAAACACATCCTTATATTCCCTATATAACTCAGTAAGCATTTTCTTTTCTTCAGGGTAATTGATGTTACCTACCTTCAAGCACTTGTCTCTAAATATCTCCACCTCTTCATAGTGATCCTCTTTTATCAGTAGGCTGGTTTTATTCTTTCTGAATTGATCATCAGAATTAAAAGAAAATTCCAAGCTGACTAATCCCCTTGGAAGCTTATTATTTTTCAACTGAATGATCTGATTTTCCATTTTCTGATTGGACTGATCATTTTTAGGAGCTGAAAAGTCTTCTGCTTCAGTCATAAAGCTCAAAATATGTTCATCAGTATTAAATACCTGCCAATTAATATTATTGTCTGGGATAGATGGCCTTACAACAATTTTAACATGTGACTGGTCCAAAACCAGTCCTTTATTTTCTATAATTGAAGCATGTGCACCAATACCCGCCAACCTGTCAGCATGCAAATTTTCCTTTCTAGGTATGGAAATGAGATTAAAAGCATCAAAATCCTTCAAAATATCATAAAATCTAGATTTATACAGCTTTAAGAGATCATTTTTTATAGCATTAATACCTCTCACCTATCTTACTATCAACTCATTTTCCCCAAATGCCCTTAAGCATCTGATTCCTCTTTTCCTAGCCCATTCCAAGCCCTAAATCAGACTCTCATATTCAGTCATGTTGTTAGAACAAGCAAAAGATAATCTGTATGCAGCATAAAATTTATCACCATGAGGTGAAACCAACATAACTCCTACACCAATACCATCCTTACTCTTAGATCCATCAAAATATAGATCCCAAAGCTGGTTAGATAACTCAAACATTGATCTTTAATCAAATTAGGCACAATTGAATCAGATTCCAACATTACATAGTTACCAAAACCAGGATCAAACACATCATCATCTTGATCATTTCTATCTTCCCATTCATCTAGGACAATATCATGATACTCCTCAATTTGTGTGTTATAAGATGAAGTCTCATTGATTTCATTTGGATCCATGATCACATAACTTGCATTTATGGGACTAGGATTATAAGGCTCAATATGATCTTTGGCCCATAATTCTGATTTTATGGTCACCTTAGCACCATATCTAGTTCTAAAATATAGATGAGACCAATCTGATAAGAAGTATCCATTTATTTTGGCTGTGAAGTCTCTTGATAAACATAGAGAAAAGTAAGGTGGCAGATCTATAACAAAAATATCTTGGGAAATGGAGAAGTTTGGACATGAGTGTAAGGTCAAACTTGCAATTTTAACAACACCTATGGTATTAACTAAAGAACCATCAAGCTGGACAACTCCTTTCTCAAGGGGGTCATACTTCAAATCCAATAAATCAGCTATGCTCTTTGGCATGACAGTGTTGGTTGCACCACTATCCACCATGCAATTATGCACTAATTTGTTTCCAATAATTAAAGAGACATAGAAAGGAGGAGGCTTGACATTTGTAGATTTCTTACCTTCCTTTTATATCATCTTTTGCATATTTGTTGGCTTTCTTTCAACTGGTATTGTTGATTGCTTTAAATCTGTAGTCTTTTTACTCACTTGTGCTACTGGTTGTTGTACCTTACCAATCTTATTTTCTCCCTTAATCACTTCATCATGCACCTTTGAAGGCTCTAAATTGGCCATGACCACTCTTGGAGGATGTTGTCTAGCTACATGTGGAATTTTTGTTTCTTTAGACAGCTCCTCTTTCAACAAATCAGTTTGCCCTGGAATAGCTAATGAATCCCACATAGAAATTGAAACACTCATCTTCTTCATATTATCAACAATGTTATAAGGAACATCAAATTGTACCTTCTAAGGTGACTTACTAATGCTCTGATTCGCCTACTTCTGATACTGTGTTTCTTTGTTTGCATGAGTAGAGGCTCCCTTTAGGATTGAAACTGGTGGAATGGGTGATGATTGATTTGTAGCAGCAATCCTTGGAGCTGACTGCTCTGATTCTAGAGCTCTCTTCTTGGCTCTTGTGTTTGCTGATATGGATGAATCACCATTTACTCCATAGAATTCCTCCTCTTGCCAATTAAGGAATGCAGTGTCGGGGGTAGTTGTATCAGAGTGTTGTTGAGCCTCTTCAGTAGATACAGTAGGTTGTAAATCCATCACACTTTGAACCATTAAGTCTTGATTGAGCACTCCATTAGTACACTTGGACTGATTGTGAAGTTCATTACAAGGATAGCACCATTCATAATCTACAGCAAGGTTATTTTGGCTAGGAACAATATCCCTAACAACATTAATGGGTGTTGGATTATAAGGTCTATAAGGCCTTTGGTTCCAGTTTTTCCTATTGGCATTGCTATTTCCCTGATATTGCTACTTGTTTCCTTGATAAATGGGTTGATTAGGGTGCTGAGATGAAGAAATAGAAAATTGACTCTGAGTATGGGCTATTGGATTGCCTTGAATTTGCTTCCTTTTCAGATTCACTAGCTCATTTCCAAAAGACTGCAATAAACTCTCAATCTTTTGTTGGCTATCTTTTATACCTTGCAACTCATTAGAAAGGACAACATGCATTATTTCTTCACTCTTATAGGTTGGTAATGAGGCCAAAGGTGGAATAATTAATGGCATATTGGATTGGATGTTAGGAAAATAAGGCATGGGTGGCCTAGGAGCTATCTTTCATGCTTGAATGAGACTATTCTCTGCCCTTATTGCAATATCAAAAGTTTGAGGTAAAGAATTTCCCCCCATGGATTGGATCATTACTGAAATATCACTATTTAGGCTTTTAAGAAAGTACAAAAATGCATATTCAGTAGAGGGTCTTACCATGGTAGGAATCCTATTCCATGTCTTCTGAAATGTGAGATTAAAATCACTTAGTTCTTCTTGTGGAGCCATTTTAATGGTAGTTAGTTGCTCCACCAAAGACAAATTGTCAGACTTATCCTCAAAAAACTTAGAAAGCCTTTCCCCAAAAACATCCCAAGTGGCAATAGAATTTACTGGAAGATGCTTGAACCAGTCAGGAGCTTTACCTTTTAGTGATGCAGCCAACAGCTTCATAGCCACATCTTCCTCCGTGACATGATAGACATTGCAAAGAAATGCAAGATCTCTATTTTTTTTAATAGTTATCACTTGACCTTCTCTGGTGAATGATGGAAGACCTTTCAAGGTATCCAAGGGTATATTGTTGTGATTTGCAATCTGGAGAGAACTACCTTGATCAAAAGGGACAAATGGAAGATTTCTTGCCATTCCTACAGCTGGTGGTACTTGTTGCTGAATAGCAGGTATAGAAGTGGGTTGGGTACACTGAACTGCCTTCCTCTTGTAAGTCTTCAAATTCTGGATGATTGCTGCAGTTTCATTTGTAGAGGTTCCAAAAACAAAATTATCTATAAATAAATCTTCAACACTTGGAATTTCTGGTCTAGACAGGTTAGGAACACTTAGATCTTCAGGAAGACTGATTTCTTCAATAATAACTCTAGTTCCTCTAAATTTGCAGCCTAATCTTCAAAAATGGGGTTATCAAATGAAGAGAAATTTGAATTCAATATAGTAGCTCTTGGATCTTTTGATGTTCTTTCTCCTCTGGATGATCTTCCTTCCCTTCTACTTGACTGTAATTCCTAATAAAAAAATCCCTCCTTGTTTGATCTTTTTGGAGTTCTACTCATTAAAATCCACACTGAGAGTTGTAACTGAAATTAAGAACAACCATAGAACTAGTAGATCAGAACTAAGAAGCAGTTCATAGTGCCACCGGGCATGCCAAAAACTATTGAAGTTTAGAATTGTCACCCCAACTCAGGCATTAGGGCTGTATGACATTTCCATCCTAACAGTGGAAACCTTCTCTAGCTGTGGGTAGACTATGTTTGAGAAGGAGTCTCCAGATTCTAGGCCGGTTCCTATCTGATTTGGGATATCACCTCCTGATTGAAAATTGAATTGGGAAAAGGGAGAAAGATTTAAAAAATGAATGGGAAATGGGATGATACACCAAAACTTACTCCAGATCTATCAGTGTTTTTTCAGACCAGCATCCCCAACTACAAAATCACTAAGCTGCATTTATCATTCTCTACTCAACATAAAGGTTGAATAGAATTCACTATTTGGGTTAATACCACAAACAGTAAAAAAATTGACAACAAACTTACATATTCTACAAAAAGGCCTGATTTTTGATAACATAGGAAAAGAATCAAAAAACCATTCACTTTCCTAGATCACATAAAATATGCAACACTTAATGCAGAAAAGAAGAATAGGATTGGATCCAAGAATCAAAAATTGATGTAATCGGAAAGCTTGCTCTTATTTCCTTCAAAACCCTAAAAATGTGGTTACAAAATGGTTTGCAAAACATCTAGGAATAAGAAGTTCACTAAATGCCTTCTCTCCAAAAACTGCAACCCTGGACACAAAATGCATAAAAAAGGTCTACAGGAACAATTAGTTGACTGAAACCACCTCCTCCCTAAATTCTGAACCCCTAACAATGGAAACGAAGCTCAGTCATATAGCCCTCAAGGATAATTTTTAAAATTACATCTCCCTCCAAAAATTCCCTCTCAAATAGAAAGATAACCCCAAAATTAGAGGCCTAAATGATGCCTACAATTTAGCCCCCCATCAAGCTCCTCAAAAATAACACATTCCTAAACCTAATGCATGACGTATGCCAACAAATTAAGCCCTTGAGGCTAATTTAAAAAATGACTAGTGCCCCTAAATATTGGTTTTAATAAAGGATATAAATCCTTTTTACATTGTTTTACCAACATTTATGTGTTTAAACTTTGAATAAAATTCAAAATAAAAACAAAACTACACTACCTTATAAAATAGAACTAGGAACTAAATCCTAAGTCTAAAAAAAAAATGCTAAGTGAAACAGGGTCGACATGACCACTCTCCCCACTTGCATACTATGCAAAAAACTAGGAAATGTGGTGGCACTGTGTTTCTCGGGCTCTGCTAGGATGTGGACATATGCATTAATAGTATTCAATTCAGTTTGCTGCGGACTCCAAAGTTTTATCAAAACCTGATAAAGACTTTTATCTTATCTCATTTGTATTCCTCATTACGTATTTTTGCATCTTTTGGAGAACTTAGGGTTTGAACCACCATGGGATTTTGTCTTGAATTTATGCTTTGGTTCTTGGGCTCTATTCACAGGCTTCTCTTTGACTGGAGTTTAAATACCTTTCACTATACATGCACATCTGTGACACTCGGGCTTTAGCAGCTGAACTGGTTCTCCTTTGTATCTTTTTGCATGCCATATGATATGGTGCTATCCTTGCATCATTTGATTCTAGGCTCTCACCAGTAGTTTGAAAATGCCATGAAATGGCGCTATACATGTCTTGTTTTTGGTTTGAAACTAAATTCTTTGCATGCAACTCAGGCTTGACTAGAGTACATGATGTTCATGCCACAAATGATGGTGCTATCCTCTACCAAACTTGGGCCTGTGACTGTAGATAAACTCAAACTCTATTCAAGAAGTTGGCCTCCACTGTATAAACACTACAGATAAGTCACCATTTATGCCACATTCTCACTCTGTCTTCTTTTATTTGAATGTGTAGATTACATTCCATATTTTGAAATGCTTGAGATATGGGGTCTTTTTATGCTATGCCGCCATGATTCCTACAATGTTATCTGGGTTCTTTCATTGTTCTATGTTTAATATGCATCATGTATGTTGCTTCTTTATTTTCATGATTTGTAGCTCGAAGAGTGAGAATGTTGTCTACCATTTTTGTCTTGAGTTTCAATTGTCATGTTGTCCTCATGTATTCAACACTAGCATCTTTATTTGAACTTGTTTATACCTTACTCCACTCGAGCCTCTGTTTAAAATAGAAGGTTGTATCCAACTATGCTTGTCTTATGATGAATACCCACATAGCTTTAGTTAACTCCATCTATGTCTTGATGCTTGTTTGAAACACAGGCTTCATGACTATTTTTTAAATGTTTTAAAAGCATTCTTTTTGTTGTCTTTGAACAAAACATTGTAGTAAGCATAAAAGATGCTTCCCTATTCAAGTCGAACATCCACTATCTGAAAAAAAAAACATATACAAGATATTTCCTTTCCAACATGCTTTATAATGTTAAAAAAAACACATTCAGTTCACAGTTTTACTGATAAAAGCATGAGCATATTTAAAATGGAAACACAATACGTTGAAAATGATATTTTCTTTAATGCAGAAAACACACTGTTCTCTTTTTAAAATGTATATGAGAAATAAAACCCATGGGGTTTGAGCACGAGCTCATGACTCCAATGGGTTTTACTCAAAAAAGGGAAACCCTAACTGGTATGTATGTCCCGTTATCATGAAGACCATATACCCTGCATTGTTATCATGAATGTACATTATATTTGAATACAGCCAGCACTTTACCATGATTGAACATTATTTCTTAAAACAACAGTATAAGATGTACTTGTTTAAACACTCTGCATAAAGATATTTTCTTGACACTTTGTCTGAAGGCATGAAGATGTACTCTTTCAGACACCTGAACTATAACAGCATCTGGGAAACTTTTTGGATAACCCATGATTTTCTGTCCACAATGTTTGCCTTATGTATATGTTTCACCATTATGAATGTAAACCCATGCTGAAATTGAGATTGTTGATCTTTGTCCTTTACTTGCAGCTTTCACATTTCTTGTTATGCATATTTCACTTTGCAACTTCAACCTCTTAAATAAACATAACAACATCTTCTTATTTCATAGAAAATATGCTCAATCATTAGGCATGTGGTTTTCAATCTTGCTCTTTAAAAATGAACTTTTAACTATTTTCTGAATGCATAAAGATGTACTTACTATAACAACATCTTTTAAACTCTCTTATTTGCATGAAGATAGTGAACTTTAGATTCTTTCAATTCTGCATTTCTCCAGTTTATAAAAAAAAAATCTCTCTTTGCTCATGTGCCTCCAATAGCATCTTTTGAACTCTTTCATGTATCTACATCTTGTCCTTATTATGTATGTGAGGAGTAACCACTTGAAATGTAAACCATATTTCTTGCATGTAATGGCTTATGTGAAGTTCGAGCACGGGCTTGTGACATCCACTATATTTCTTTTTTTGCTTCCTGCATTTAATCACGTGATCACTTTCTGCACATATGTCACCAGTTAATTTGTTAGGAAAGAAGATAGAATAAATCCATTAATGTTTGTGTGTGAGTGTCATCTAGGATGACACTCATTTATGAATGTTGGTGAATTCATTTGTATTTACTGTCCTAATAGGTTGATCAAATTTTGAAAAAAGGTTTCTCAGATGAAAATGCTAATTCCCTTTCATTCAGTTCTACAAGAATGACATACATTAGGATGATCATCTATAGTAAAAGGTTTCAATGTTTAGAAAACAAGTCCCTTTAATACTATCTTTTCCTTATTGTTGATCTATATTTCATTGTTGCCTTGATTTTTTTCAAATAGATATGCAGCATTTAGAAGAACTTATTATAAGTTGTTTGTGTCTTGTGCATTTCTTAGATCCAACTAGATCTAACCCATTTTTCTCTCTTATGATGCAGGTGAAACCCTAAAGACCTTATGAAGATGCAGACCTAGACTTGGGAACCTAGGACTTGACTGCTCAACCAGCTGACTGCCATCACACCTCAAGGAAATGCATGGGACCCCTACTCCATACTTCTCATGTTTTTTTTATTCTGCAAATGTAATCTTTAAATTGATATGATACATGAAAAGACATTTGTATATTACATTCAGTTTGAATGTACAATGTAATTGATCAATCATAAATTGAAATTCTGGACTGTGATCAATACTTAGAGTACAATGGTAATATTTGAAAATCAATGTAATAATGAAATGTATATCAACAATACCTGAAAGGTAATATCAATTGGACACCTAAAAAATGCAATCTTTTTCTATTGGTGTTTTTTCTTTTGTATTTTGTGTTTTTTTGAGTAACAATTCCCACTGCCAAAAGACTGACTCCAGAAAACCAACAATGTTTCTTTGTAAACTCTATGCCTCCTGACATAGGTTTTCACTTGAGAAGGAGTAGGTATGCAGACACTACCCAAATCCAAGCCACAGAATTGGAGGATGATCTTATCATAGCCGGGAAATGGAGGAAAGAAGTGCAAACACCTCATTCCCAAGCCTCAACTTCCTCATCCACAGACCCAATTGTCCAAAGACTCATGAATGATGTCATTGACTTCAAAAGATAGTTACCTAAGTGGAGATCTTCATATCCTCCCATGTACCAAGATACTAGCTGAAAGAAATCCAACCAATGGAAAAATAAAACTCCTCTTTTACCCTGAGCTCAGTCGAGGTTGTCCCTAGAGGCTGCTCCAAAAGATGCAGTCATGTGTTCATTTCACCTCACAACAGATCATGATGGTAGTTCTTGTCTACATATATTTAGACATATTCAAATGGAGGAAACTAAAGATGTGTTTAGAGAGTGTACTGTAGAGGAAGTGGCTCAAGAGAGACTTGGAAACTTTGGCTCATATTATTTAGAATATGAATCTGACTCTAAAAGAGGGGATATTCTAGTCACTCTTAAAAACCCAACGTGTGCTATGTTGACGTGTAATCAAAAGACTTCTAAGCATGCTCCCACATCATCAGATACTTTTCAGAAATCTCATAAATCAACAATTAATCTTTACCCTTCTAGAACAAAGTTCATGATTCTAAAGCTTTACAAAAAAATGAAGGTATGTCTTCTTTTGATATAGTTGAATTTTGCAAATCCTCTACTATACAAATTTCCCATGCTGAATATTTAAAATTAAAACCAAAAGAACTTGATAAGATGGTTAGGTATGTCCAAGGATATTCCTCACCTTCTTCCTAGACCAACCAATGTACCACATATCATGCCAGTGAATCCATACAGACTCCCATTGTTGCTCCTCTTATTGTATCAAACCAAAATAACTCAACCACTGCAACCACCTCAGAAATGAAATGTGAAATTGATGAAATGAGAAAACCTAATCCTTTCTATATTTCCTTGCTCCTCAATGGTCTCAGGCTAAGTAATTTTATTATAAATTTGGGTGCCTCTGATAATATCATGCCCTCATCTGTTGCCAAAGCTTTAGGCTTGACTTTGACAAAAACTTTTGGAAGACACTATTCTATGGATGGTAAACAGGTGTCTTTGATTGGCCAAGTGAAAGATGCCCAAGCTATGTTAGTAGCTTACCTAGACAAGAGATTAAATTTAACAATTTTAGTCATAGATATTCCTACAAGATATGGGATTTTATTGAGCAAAACTTTCTACAGAGACATGGGCGGGGAAATAAAAAATGGAATGGTTAGAAGCTATTATACCCATAGGGAAGAAAAAGGTTAAGCTGGAACCTAAAGCTAAAAATAAGTATACAGTATTCCCATCTAACGACCCAAAGGCACAAATCCTTTTCCAAGATTGTGAGTTTGGTAATTATATGATTTTCTCAGAAGAGACATCCCCTATTTCTATAGTATGTAGCGAAAATGAACAAATCTGGTTAATGGAGTTTGATGGTAGTTGTGCTAGCACAGGATCTAGGGCTGGTGAGGTATTTAAGGGCCCAAATGATGAATATGTCCCATTCTCTTTTAAGCTATACTTTAAAAATACTAATAATCCTACTGAATATGAGGCTCTATTATTAGGTTTATGAGAAGCAAGGACATTGGGGATTAAATCAATTGCTATGAGAGGTGACACTAAATTGATTGTTAAACAAGTGAAAGGAAAATTCACTGTAAAAAATGAATGCCTCAAACATTACAGGGACTTATTCTGGGATGAAATCAATTCTTTTGAAGCTTTTTTCATAGAGGCAATTCCCATAAATTTGAATTCAAGAGCTGACTGATTCTTTGGTTGTGTTAGTGTCTCTATTCCTTCCTCACCCAGATTTCAAAACTGATACATACCGGGTTGAGATGATTTATAGAACTTTTGTTCTAGATAACATTGATCATCTACAAGTGTTTGAAGATGATTCCCAAATTAAGGATTTCATGACATGTATAGAAGTTTTTTCATCTACTTACTTTGAAGGAATGGGTGAAAAGTGTGGTGATTCTGGTTCTGAGTTCTCACCAGAAGAAGAAGTTGTTCAGCTAAAGAGTAAAAAAATTCCCAAAGGTTTGGTTTCCTTAGAAAACTTGTTTTCTCAAAAAGATGATAGTTTCATTCCAAGAAAGGGCCCGCATTCAGATGTGCAAAAAGAATATGACAAAGTGAATATTGGTACTATAGATGAACCTCGGTGGATATCTATAGGTAAGACCCTATCTGTTTAGGAAAAGAAAAACCTTTAGGTCTTGTTGATGGCCTACACGAATGTGTTTTCCAAGAAATATGATGATCTTAAATATTTTTGAAAAGGAGAATTTAGTCATCATATTCCCCTTAAACAGGAGTCAAAGCCCTTCTAGCAAAAACTTTGAAGCTATAATCCTAAAGTGTCAAAAGCAATTATGAAAGAAGTAGACAAGATGCTAAAGGCTAGGATCATCTATCCTATCCATCACTCAACCTGGATAGCAAACATTGTTCCTATGAGGAAGAAGAATGGAGAAATAAGGATTTGTGTGATTTCTACAGTTTGAACCAAGCTAGCCTAAAAGATAATTATGCCTTGCCCAAGATGGAACATGTTTTACAAATGGTCGTTGGATCATAGATGATGTCTCTACTTGATGGGTTTTTAGGGTATAATCAGGTAAGCATGTCAGACAAAGATAAACACAAGAATACTTTCACCATGCCATGGGGGACATTTGATTATAATACAATGCCCTTTGGGTTGATCAATGCAGCAACGACCTTTCAAAGAGAAATGGATTCTTCCTTTGCTGATATGAAAAATAGAGTTATAGTGAATTATCTTTATGATTTGATGGTTTACTCTAGAAGAAGGAAACATCACATTAGAGACCTCAAATCAGTCCTACAGAGATGCAGGGACCATGGCATATCACTTAATCCCAAAAAATCTATTTTTGGTGTAACAGAAGGAAAGTTGTTAGGCCATATTGTTTCCAAAGAAGGGATTAGGATTGACCTAGAGAGGGTAAAGGTGATTCAGAAAATTAGTTTACCATCGACTAGAATAGGAGTTAAATATTTCTTTGGTCAGATCAAATTTTTAATAGCCTTTGTCCTAGATTTTCCTGAGCTAACTAGGCATATTGTAGGAATGATGAGTGAAAAACATCTATTTAAATGGACAGAAGATGTTAAAAAGGCTTTCAATGTAATAAAAAATATTGTAGAAGAGGCACCCACTTTGGTCTACCTTGACTATAAAAAGGATTTTATTATTTACTGTTATGCTTCTGATCACACCCTATCAAGGATCCTCACCCAGAAAGATGATTCTGGAAATGAAGCACCAATTGCTTTCATGAGCACTCCTCTAAAGAAGCATGAACTTAAATAATCTTCTATTGAAAAATGGGCCTTTGTTGTAGTAAATTTCGTCAATCAATTCAGGTTTTACATTCTACACTCGCACTCCATAGTGTATGTGTCAGATTCAGCAGTGAAAAGTTTGCTTACTCAACAGGAAATAGTAATGAACAAGAGGGTAGTGTGCGTGACTAAGATACAAGAGTATGATATGTTAATAAAACCTACCAAACTGATCCAGGGAAGGGGCCTTTGTAAGTTCATAGCTAAAAATTTAGATCCATCAGAAGAATCAAAGGATGAAGTGTCTCAAGTGCTATTGGTTAGTCTGACGGATTCCTTGTTCTCTGACATAGCATATTTCCTCACTTACGGAGAATGCCTCACATGATTTTCACCCAAGGAGAGGCATAATCTAAGATTACAAGTGGAAAAGTATGTAAAATGGCAAGGCACCTTGTATAAAATAGGGCTAGATGGCACTTTTCTTAGATGTGTGGACAAAGAATAGCAGATATAATTATTGAAAACTTTTCATGAGGAGGGTTGTGGGGGAAACTTTTCATCATCTATTATAGCTTTCAAGATCCTTCGGTATTGCATTTATTGGCCAAGAATGTTCAAAGACACATATGCGTTTGTCATAAATTGCCAAAAGTGTCAGTTGTTTTCTAGAAGGCCTCAATTAGCTTCCCTACCATTGAAACATGTTGTAGTGAATGAGCCTTTTAAGCAATGGGGGATAGATTTTATCGGCCCAATTAATCCTTAGTCAAGTGTTAGTCATGTTTATATCCTAACAATGACTGATTATTTTACTAAGTGGGTCGAAGCTGTTCCCACTAAGAAAGAAAATTCATAGGTGGTCTTTGATTTTCTAAAGGATAATATTCTAGTGCACTTTGGAGTGCCTCAAAAGATTGTGGCTGATAATGCTACTTATTTTTCATCTCAAGAACTGATTCTTTTTTGTTATGACCACAATATTTCGCTATCTCATTCTTCAGATTATTTTCCTCAAGGTAATGGGAAAGTGGAATCAAGTAATAAGAACTTGATTTCCATTATGAAGAAATTGGTAGATGAAAGTGGTAAGAACTGGCACAAGAAGTTGTATGAAGCCCTTTGGGCTGATGGGATCACTCCAAAAAGAGCAATTGGAATGGCCCCTTTTGAGTTGGTCTATGGAGTAGGAGCTCAAGTGTCAATTCCTCTGGAATTATCTATAGCTAAGTTACAAACTATCATTGAAGATAAAATGTTTACAGACTCTTTGGAGAAAAGGATTCTACACTTGCAGAAGTTGGAGGAAGAAAGGGAGGCATTAGTTGACAGGAACACAAAACATCAAGTCAGGGTTAAAAACATATTTGACAGGAAGGCCAGGCCAAGAAAGTTTATGAAAGGAGATGAAGTGTTGCTTTGGGACAAGAGGAAGGTTCCAAAAGGCACTCATAGAAAGTTTGAATCACTATGGAAAGGGCCTTTCATTGTTACTGAAGAAATAGGGTCTAATGCTTTTAAACTAGCCTACCTGGATGGAACGGTCTTACTATTTTCTTATAACGAAAAAGACCTTAAGTTGCTCAAAATCTAGTGTCTATTCCCCTGTGAATATCTATATATATATATATTAGTTTTAGTTTTATTTTTGGTAGTGTGTCTTTCCCTTTCTATGTTGTGTGTTTTTCTGAGCCCTTTGCAGCAGTTTGCAAAACTAGAGTTTTTGACTTCTCTGACTTTTGAGAAAAATCAATCCCCAATCAGAGTCGATGTTAGTCCAAGTCTGGTACTTGTCATTTTCTTAAAGTTATTTCTAGAGTCACCATGGTATTTTTGAAAGTCTCAAAGCTACTTTAATCCTCATGTCCAACTACTCACTTAAAGTGTCAACCTTGTAGTCCGACCGGTTTTGAAGAACAAAAGATTATTTCCTAACACTTTTCTTAAACAGGTTTGAGTAGTCTTGAACACCCTTGAACAACCTTGAACTTGGTTCATACATGTTCAAGAGTGTTCAAGGTAGTTCATATTATTGTAAGGAATAGCAGATGTATAAAATCAGCGAAAAAAGCCTCATGGTCGCGGTGTACAGAAATTTTGACTTTTCAAAGATGGAAATCAATGATGTCAGCACAGAATATTAAGTTTAAAGACTAGGGCAGATGAACAAATGAGAATAATTTTGAACAGGATCAAACACATGTGAACAACCTTGAACTCAGTTCAACACTGTTCAAGAGTGTTCAAGGATTTTTAAAAAGTGACACAGGGTAGAAAAAGAAGAATTCATCACCACTTAGTAGTGGGACCTACAAAAAAAGAGTATTTAATGCCGAAAAGTAATGGCGGTGGTTAAGTGCACCCAAGTTGTTATATTCATTATAAATTCATATGGCATGAAAGTTTGCATGGGTGGCATTAATTAATTGCATGCATAAACTTTCATTTCATTCCCTTAGCCTTTATGGCCTTAAAGATGGGTAATTAATGATTTAATCACTAGTAATTTCTATTTAAAACCCTTCTTGGTGTTCATTCTTTTTGAAATGTTGTCCCTGTTTGTATACGACTAGTCTAAAGGTAAGGGTTTTAGGAAGCTCCAGTGTGTAGAAGTATCTATAGGAACAAGGTGATTCAGGTTGCACCCTCTACAGTGTTTTAATTTAAGCTTGTGAAGTATACAAAATATTTTGTGGCAGTTATCAGTTTGTTTTTGCAAGTATGAAGTTCACTTTTCACTTATTTAGAAGCATTTCTAGTCTGGTTTGTGAAATCCCTATTATAGTAGACATGGATTTAGGAGGATATGATATTGAAGGAATCCCTGATAGACTTTCTAGATGCTTAGAAAAGAATATCCCTACTTTGGAGATCCTGCATAGTGGATTGTGCATAGTTGCTTGTTTCCCTCCTTTAGTTATTTTCCCCAAGCTAGTTCACGAGTGTATCTGTAACTATGATCAAAGGATTGAATCAATTTTCAAGAAAGATGGTAGTGTTCTACTGACTGTAAATAGATAAATTGTCTCTCTATCTTTCCAAATTCCAGAGCAAACCTTTTCTGCTTTTTCTCCTCCACAGTCCCTTGTTAAATTCAAATAAAACATGGATGAAAATCGCACTTCCATTGCCAAGCATTGGTTATTGAACCCACAAAGGGGAGGTTCCCATTTAACCAAAAAATTTAACACAAGTCATGTGCACCCGTATATTATTGATGTTATGGTAATGTTGTAGCGAGCCAAAGGTTCTCTAGAGTCCTTTTTCTTCTCAGATTGGTTGTTTTGTTACAGTCAAATTATTTTAGAAGGAAAACATATATTGGATTGGGCTGAATTGATTGCTAGTTCAATGAGGTAAAAACTTAATAATTCAAAACTTACAGGATGTAGCTTCTTCATGTCTTCTTATCTGATGTACTATTTGGCTTGTAGTAGAAAATGGGATGGGATGATTCATGAAACTTGGTCTGATGGAATGTATGTTTATGAGTATTTCCATATTCTTCACAAAGATAATGTAATCCAGAACTACAGGAGAGTACATGATACTTTTGTGGGTAAACTCTATTTTGAGTTGACTGGGGATTCTGCCAAGAGAATGAGCATTGAAGCTCAGGATTTTATCACCAAATTTGGGATTTTTATTACTCAGTTCCCTAGATTCACTTATGTTAGGGTTGGTGGTTTTGAAGATTCTCCTGCAAAATTTCCTAGGTATGCTTTTGACTGCTTTATTTTTGTAGAGGTATGTAGGCAGCTTTCTACTATACTCATACATTTCCTCCCTAAAGAGGAATGGGACAGAGTTTTCCCATTGCAGCTAGGTAAATTCTCTTGTTTTTCTATTGAAGGGTCCATAAGCATAGGGAGTGATCTAAGTCATTTTTCTTTTAAATTTTATACAGAGAGGATAGGTTTTGATAACAAGAAATTTTCCAGTGGGAGTCTAGGACTTAGGTCCCATATGTTCCCAGTTCCCCACCTAGAATATTTCTAGGAGGACTATCCTGATGAGTCCCAGGTTAAGGAGAGAGATCACATTCGGCTCTGCATATCTTAGATTCTATCCATAAGTTTGTAGTTCAATGTAGAAGGTGTGATAGATAATGGTTCAAACTTAGGTTAACCTAATTTTAAAAGACACCTGGGAAATGAGGAATATGGTATTGACTAGTCAGTGGAAGAGGAAGATGATATTGAACACAGGACATAGCATGTACTTCAATTAGCTGAGGAATGGCTACAACCAAGAAGAAAATAGTCTAGTCCCAAGTCAATTGAAGTTAAAACTTCACCTTTATATTTCTTTTCCCCTGATTCTAATCTTCATAAACCAATTGATAATGCAGGTGCATCGGATAAGTAGCGGATTAAGATTTCTAGGAAGAAATCTATTGCAGAATCTTCTCCCATGGTCTCACCTTGGCAAACTACCAGATCAAAGTCTCGGTCACAAAATAAAGGGAAGATGACTCAGGAAAATGCAGAAATGATAAACTTGGAGGACAATAAATTTGGAGATTTAAACTATCAAATTGGTGAAGATGAGAAAATAGGGAAGGACCTCTTCGATCTAGATGATGTGACTTTAGATATGATGGATACTCCTAGAAAGACAAGTGAGCAACCAGTAGCAACAAGTTTCACACCTAGATGGCTCACCACTTCTATGAATAATAAATGGAGCATAGTTTTGGTATCTATCCCAGTGCAAGACATAGTCAGCAAATACATTCAAAATACTCCCAAGGCCAAGAAAGTTAATATCACTACACGGATGTTTGCTTATGCAAAAACTGGGAAGTGGACTGCTGAAGTAGCCACCTACAGACAAAAAGAGGAGAAGCGGGATGTTGTGGTGGAAGACTTTGAAGTCACTAAAATTGAACTAGGAACCATGGATAGGGTGGGAAAGAACCACCTGTTCAAAGAGATAGCTCAGCAGATGTTAAAAACATCTTGGAAAGACAGCCAGGAAAAGAAATAAATGAAACAAATAATTGTGTCACTTTCCCAATTCATAAACACTTTCTACAACTTTTATTCCATGCCATTGATCCAATCCCCACAAGTATTTGATCCAAACTCTACAGAAAGTAAAAATTTACTAAATCAAGTTTAGAGGGGTCAAACGTTGGTCTCTTCAGTTGATGAGTGGATGTCCCAAGTACTTAGTAGTAGCTAACAATACATTAAAGACATGCATTTAGTCCTCCATTATACAAAAGCCATAATGAGAGAGTTGCAGACCCAGTGACTAGTCTGGGATGGAGAGGAGGAAAAATGGGTGTCGGCGATGAAAAAATTCTTGGAAATAGAGAGGTATGGATTTAGTAAACTATGCACAAAAAAATCTCTAAAATACACCGAGGAAGCAATTTTATTTATACATAGAAAGAACATCAGTTGGCATATCTCTCTCATAAGAAGCACTATTATAGAAACCAAGGAATATGAGGTTCAGGCTAAATAGATTCAGAAAGACACTCTGAATGAGTTGAAGGTCATCAACTTCACCTATACTTATCCATCAGTTTACGGTGAACAGGAATTGAAAGGATCTTTAGAAGCCTTCGACTCAGCGATAAAGATAATCAGAGAAAAGGATAATCCTAAAGCCACAGACTTAACTCAGATGGAAAGAATTGAATCAATGTTATATCTATGTGTGGATCAGTTGTCAGGCATGTTGGAAAAGGTGAAGAAGTTGAAGTGGAGTAAGGAAGCCTCAATGGCTAGGATAGTGAATTTCAAGATCCTGCATCTGCCATTTGCAAAGGAGCCGGTCCAAGTGTATAAAGAATGGAAACCTACCCAGTCATTTGTTGAAGAAGAAGGGAGCCCAACAGGAAGTGAGGATCATGCAGTGGATAAAGAACTAGATTTAGATAGTTAGTTTTTATTTTAATTGGCATGCAAACTCTTAAGGACATGTGTCCTTTTTCTGTTGGTTTCATTTTATAACTAATTTCTTGAGAGGTTGAGTTTTTTGGGAGACCTCTCGGTGCTTTGATACTATAAGTATTTCTGCTAAAAACTTTAGAAGGGTTAAAAAAAAAAGAGACTAATCATAACTAGATAGTTTTATTTTGGTGGTGATAGTTTGAATTTAAAAAGGTTAGAGGAACAGATGTGGAGAAATCTGATATTTTTTTGAAAGATCAGACTTCATGTGATTGCCTGTGTAGTGATTTTTGGAAATACATTACAGTTAAGTTTATCAAATCTGTGTCATTTGAAAACAAAGAGCAAGTGTCCTATGTTGACATTTTGTTTACTCTACAATGTATGTGTCTGTTGATCCATAATTATTAGACTTTATCTATATGTTGTTACCTTTTTGTCGATTAGTTGTCTGTTTTCATTGAATCTGTTAAAAGAGAAACTATGATTTTTCTTTCCTTATCATTTTTCTATCTTTATTAAGGTATTTTTTCAATACTTCTCATCTATGAATGTTGAAGTAAGCTTTCTAAACTTTTGGGTTAAATGTTGAATTTCAGAATTAGATGTTATTCACAAAATATCTCTATGGAGTTGTACCTGGGATCAATTCAGAGGGAAGTGAGTTCAAAACATTTACCCAATTGTTAGTGTCATTTGTCTTTCAAAAGGGCTATAGAATTTTCCTAAAATGATTTAATTAGAGACAAATTTGTTCGCTAACATGGTCCCAAGTGGTTTTTCCCTTAACAAGGTTTGCACGTTAAAAATCCATGTGTCAATGTGTTTATGAGTCATTACTTTAGTGTTTTGCATTATGCATAACTAATCTGGATTGATCGGTATACACTAAGTAATTTACTATTTTTCGGTAAATGAAAGACTACTATTCGGTAAACAATAAGAATAAGGTTTAAAAGATAACTCCAAGCAGTAGTTATTTGATAAGTATATTTGAAGACATACATCTTATAGGACTGAAGATAACTAGAGGCTTAATATTGTGGCACTAAGTTTTTGGGTTGATTTATTAGAATATTTTTTAGGCCACTTATTCACCCCCNTCCCCCCCCCCCCCCCCCCCCCCACCTCTCAGTTTTTCTAACAATTAGTATCAGAACTTGTGTGCTTAGAAAGGGAGTTTAACAGCTCAAGAAAAAGATCACAAGATGAACAAGTGAGATGTGCCCAAGTTGAATAAAGACAACTTTGCATCATCAAAAACCATAATAAGACTCCATCTATCAGGTATTGGTAATGATGTTACTCAACACCTTGATACTGAATATGTGTTTCCTACATGACATCATACTCTTGAGCAATTGAGAGAAAAGTATGATCATAATTGCATGATGATAGAACTTGCTCCCTCACTCTCTGATGTTGATTTTGAAGATGTTAAAACCTTCACCTCTGCAAAGAAAATATGGGATAAATTGAAGTTGGTACATGGGGGAGATGCTAATGTACTAAGAACCAAGGCAGAAAGCCTAAGAGGGAGGTTTGATGACCTAAGGAAGAAAGAAGGAGAAAATATCAGTCAGTATAGCTACAAATTCAAAGAGGTAGTCAATGCTATCCAAGGATTTGGAGGTGTACTTGAAGAAGAGATAGTGGTAAGTAAAATATTAAGAACCTTACTGCCCATATATGCTATTAGAGTATCTACTATACAATAAATGAGAGCAGTTGCAAACAATACAATTACTCTAGATAGTCTGATTGGTAGACTGGTTTCATTTGAGATGAATAAATTTGATAATAGTGTCTTACCATCTATAGAGTCTACATTCAAAGCTTCTTTGAAAATAAGTAAGCCAAGTCATAGACACACTATTAGAAATGATAGTGAAAGTGATAATGAGGATCAAGGACTTGATGAGATTGAATCACTAATGGAAAGAATATTGCAAGGAGGCAAAGGGAGATACAAATTTAAATTACCACTTGTATGTTTTAATTATAAAGAGGTTGGACACTTTGCTGCAAGATGTCCTAACAGAAGAAAAGATGATAGAAGTAATGATAGAACTTATGAAAATAATTTTGATCGAGGTGATAACAGAGATTATTGAAGTAACCGACAATCTGAAATAAGAGATACCCAAGACTACAAGGACAAAGGATAGAAATCATGTTACCTAGATGAGAATAGAGCTAATGATAATGACACCAAATTAGAAGAAGACATTGAGATGGTATTTGTAGCCATGAAAGATGATTCAGACAAAGAAGAAGAAAGGTATGTAGAAACCACACTCATATCTAAGGTTAGTAAGAATGATGTCTGGATTATAGATAGTGGATGCACTCACCACATGAATGGTGACAAAAAAAAGTTTGAAACTTTTGAATACTACAATGGTGGATCAGTAAGAATGGGTAATGACACACCTTGTCCAATTGAAGGTAAAGGAACCATAATATTGAATAATATGATCAAATGTGAAAATTCTTACTGGGTAAAAGGAATGAATTATAATATGTTAAGTGTTTCATAGATAAACAATACAGTTCATCGAATAGCATTTGAGAATAAGAAGGTAAAGATCTTCAATGAATCAAGAAGGTTGATTGGAACTGGTGAGAAGACACAAAAGGTAACCTTTTCTATCTTGATGACATTAACACCACTTGTTTGATGGATAGAAACAAAGACATATGGTTGTGGCACAAAATATTGTGTCATGTGAATTTTGACAACATGATAAAGATAAGCAATAAAATAAAAGTCAGAGGCTTACCAAGCATGACAAAGCCCAAGCATATCATGTGCAAGAATTGTCAAAAATATAAGATGAAAAAGTATAGTTTCAAGATTAAAGCCCATACATATAATGAAATTCTAGAATTAGTCCATACTAATCTATGTGGACCAATGAGGACAAAAAGATACTATGGAAATAGGTATTTCATTCTTTTTGTTGATGATTATTCTAGAATGATGAAAGTTATGTTCTTAAAAGATAGATCAGAAGCATTGAAGATGTTTAAATGGTATAAGGCTATGGTAGAAAAAAAAAGTGATATGAAATTAAAATTCTTAAGGTCAGATAGAGGAGGGAAATTTATTTTATATGAAATCACTAATTTCTGTAATGAGCATGGAATTAAAAGATAGGTTTCTACACTAAGAACACCACAACAAAATGGAATTACTGAGAGAAGAAACAGATCAATTGTTGAATGTGCAAAAACATTGATGATTGAGAAAAGCATCATTCAAAATTTCTAGAGGGAAGATGTCAGTACCATTGTCTACACATTAAATAGGGTACAATTGAAGAAGGACACAAAGAAGACACCCTATGAGATTTGGTATGGTTACACATCCAATGTAAGTTACTTCAGAATCTTTGGTAGTCAATGTTATATTTTGAAAGATGATAGAAATGGAAATCTTGACTCCAAAAGTGATGAAGGTATCTTTCTAGGGTATTTCACCAAAAGCAAGGCTTATAAATGTCTTAACAAGTCATCTAACAAGATCATTGAAAGTGCAAATGTAAGAATAGATGAATTTGCAGAAAGAATGATAAGGAAAGAAGAAAAGAACCAGAGGACTACAACAAGTTTGTTTACACTGAACAACCTAACACTCTACCCAAGCAACAGTGTATCACTCTCAAGCAAAAGAATATTGCAACCGAGAATCAGGCTGCAATTACCAAAAATCAAGATAATACTCAAGATGATGTACCAAGCAATGGAGATCAGAACGAAGGTCAAGAAGATAATCATAATGATGGACAAAGAGCTGAACTAAAAATTTCCAAGTATGTCAGAAGACATCATCCACAAAATCAAATCATAGGAGACAAAAAGGTTGGAATGAAAACAAGAAGTAAGTCACTAAACACTAGATTTTTACTTTGTGATTTTGAGCCTAAACTTGTTAATACTGCACTTGAAAATAAATAATGGGTCAATGCTATGAATGAATAAATAGAAAATATTGAGAAGAATAGTAAATGGACACTAGTACCAAGACTAGAGGACAACAATGTCATCGGTACCAAATGGATATTCAGAAACAAGTTGAATGAGAATGGAGAAGTCACAAGAAACAAAGCAAGATTAGTATGCAAGGGGTATGCACAAGAAGAAGGAATTGATTATGGTGAAACCTTTGCACCTGTTGCAATACTAGAAGGAGTTAGAATTATTCTTTCTTATGCTGCATTCAAATGATTCAAGGTATACCATATGGATGTCAAATCTACATTCCTAAATGGAATACTGGAATAAGAGGTATACATTGAACAACCAAAAGAGTTTGTTGATCCAGACAAGAGAAATATGGTATGTAGACTACATAAATCCTTGTATGGATTGAAACAAGCACCAAGAGCCTGGTATGAAAGACTTCATTCCTATCTCATTAGCATTGAATTTGTAAGAACAAGTGAAAATAAAAATCTGTACTTAAAAGAAGATACCGATGGTAATATTCTAATTGCTAAAATATTTATTGATGATATCATTTTTGGGGGAAATGAAATGTTATGCAAATCCTTTGCTAGTGAAATGAGAAAAGAGTTTGAAATGTCTATGTTTGGGGAGATCAAATTCTTTCTTGGTCTAAAGATTCTTCAACAAGATGTAGACATCTATATCACTCAGTCCAAATATATCAAGGAAGTGCAAAAGATATTCAAGATGGAAGTTTCCAAACCAGTTGGAACACCTATGGCAACCGGATCTAAGCTAAAAAAGGAAGGTAAGTCAAATGAGGTAAATCAGACCTTGTATAGATCAATGATTGGCAAACTAATGTATGTTGTTCATACCAGACTAGATATAACACATACAGTTAGAATAGTTACAAGATTCTCTGCTAATCCCAAAGAATCACATATGACTATTGTCAAGAGAATTCTAAGATATCTAAAGAACACCAAGGACTATGGCTTATGGTATAAAAGAGAAGGAAAATTTGAGCTATAAGTCTATATAGATGTTGATTGCGTTGGAAACATTGATGACTAAAAAAGCACAAATGGAGGAGCATTCTTCATGGGTGACAGACTTGCCACATGGATCAGAAAGAAGCAAGGATGCATCTCTTAGTCTACTACAGAGGAAGAATATGTGGTTGCTACTACAAATTGCTCCAATATTGCCTAGATCAAATAGTTGTTGGAAGGTATGAATATGAATATTCTTGAACCAGTGATTATCTATTGTGATAATACCAGTGCAATAAACATTTATAAGAATCTAGTCATGCATGCTAAGACTAAGCATATTGCTATCAAGTATCACTGTTTAAGAGAACAAGTGCAAGCAAAAGAGGTGATACTAGAATATGTTCAATCAAAGGAAAAATTAGTTGACATCTTTACCAAGCCATTACCAAAAGATACATTTGATACCTTGAGACAAAGACTAGGGGTACAATCCTTGTCTATTGGTCAATAAGCTGACTAGGAGATTGCATCAGCCTACACACAATTAGAAGATCACTCATGTTGATGCAATCACTGAGATGGACATCAAAAGATACATCTATACACAGCAAGGTACAAATCTACATCGAACACCACAGATAATGTATTGTTGATGGATAGGGAAATTCAAGGAGTATATTATAAAAAGGAATGGAAGATGATATGGAAGAATTATTTGGAATTGTTGTCAAAGGGAGAGATTATCTCATTATCAGGAATTATAAGGGAGAGAGATTCTCATTATCAAAAGGAAGAGATTATCTCATTAGCAGGAAGAGATTATATCATTAACCATGGAGAGAAGTTCCTTAGAATTTAGAGAAAAATCTAATCATAGGGAGAGATTGATTACATATGAAATATCCATCTAAGGGAGAGAAGTAACAAAAGGGAGAGAAAGATACAAAGGGAGAGATTTCTGTCAAAGGAAACAAAGATGCTCAAAAAGAGGAATAGTTAAGGAAGAACACATATCAGAAATAGAGATCAGAAGCTAATACATCTATCCAGTGAAGGGATTGAAGATTGGAGAACACACTCTGCAAGAAACAAATCTAAGCTATATGAGCTTACCGAGAGCCAGACATTTTTAATAGTTACAATAGGAGAGATTGATGAAACTATTATATTTCATATTTTATTAGTAATAATATAGTGTGATAATGTAGTATGTTTCTATCAATGGCAAAGGGAGAGATTGATGACATGTAACTGATTGAATGTTTGAAGATGTTAAGTTGATCACTGAAATCTAGAAGGAAAATGCAAGATATTAAATCAGTTAATGGATTGAATTGTCATTGATGTCAACTTGATATAATCTGATCGGTTATATTCAAAGTGACAAAGACTTTATAGAATGAGAAAGATAAATATTATGCTTTCAGTAATGTGTAAAAGACTAGTATTCACTAAGTGAATTCAAACACCGATGGCTAGTGGAAACTGAAGGGCAGAGAAAACCAAGAGAAAAGTCATTGTGATGCCTGAGAAAAGAAATTGACAAGAATTACCGACAAGAAAAATCACAAGGATTACCGACGGCCAAAATTACAGTGTTAACCGACAGACAAACAACACTGATGGAGAAGCTTGAGGAAAGTGTTGACCAAATCTATCAAAGAGTTAAAACACCGAAGCTAACTGAAGTTTAGAATTAGCTAGAAGAGCTAAAGATAGACTTAACTGGTTGTTGACATTGTTTTAATTGACAAGTTAAATCTAGAGATAAGTAAAATATTTAAAGTTGTTTTATCCAGTTGGCAAGAATATTTCTATGAGATAAAACATGAGTTATGCTTTAAATCAAGATTGGCTAAAATTGTGGATCACACCAAGAACAAGAAAATCAAGAAGTGAGAAACTGTGATATCATTTCTATAAAGAGACAACTTAATTCATTATGAATTAAGGGGAGTGAATGAAAAGAAGGATGCTAAAGAGAAATTGATGAAGAACAACTTCATATAGTCCTAATCAATCAAGCTAAGGAAAGAGATAAAGATTTATGCAAACACTAAGCAACAGAGAAGCACAAAATCACCAAGAAAAAAGAAGTGGAGCAAAGGTATTGAAAAGATATATTGATCAGATTGGTTTAATGAGCTTACAATAGATCTAAAAATCTGCAAGTCTAAGTTGTATGTGTGAACAGATCATTTTTTGTTTTAGTTTAACCATTGATTTAGAAATTCTCTTAACTGAGCAGGATTTAAAGATCCTTTCTATATTGGGATACATCCCAAGGAGTATCAAAAATTTTGATCATGAAATAGCATGAGATGCCATATAACATTTGAAAAATTACACTAGGTTTGGTCATAGAAGGTAGCATAGAGATGCCTGATATCAAGTGACAAACTATTCTATTTAAATCCTCTAACAAGGTCACACCTAACAGTGTGTTTATAACCTTTAACAAGGTTGGATCTTTACCAAGCTCACTTTAGAAGAGTAAAACTTTTGGGTTACCAGTCTCAAGTGGTTTTTCCCTTAACAGGGTTTCCACATGAAAAATCCATGTGTCAATGTGTTTATGAGTCATTACTTTAGTGTTTTTCATTACACATAACTAATCTAGATTGATCAGTATACACTAAGCAATGTGCTGGTTTTTGGTAAATGAAAGACTTCTATTCGGTAAACATTAAGAATAAGGTTTAAAATATAACTCTGATTAGTAGTTATTTGATAAGTATATTTTTAGGCATACATCTTGTAGGACTGAAGATAACTAGAGGCTTATTATTGTGGTACTAAGTTTTTTGGTTGATTTATTACAATATTTTGAAGGCCACTGATTCACCCCCCCCCTCTCAGTTATTCTATCAGCATTAGCAGATAGTATTATTGCAAGGTTTTCAGCTAATCCTAGAGAGAATCATTTGATGGATATCAAAAGGATTCTGAGATATCTTAAGGGTACTAAAGATTATGGATTATGGTATAAGAAAGGAGGAAAATTTGATTTGAATAATTTTACTAATGGTGATTGGGATGGAAGTGTCAATGATAGAAAGAGAACAAGTGGTGGAGCACTATTTCTTGGAAAGAGGTTAGTCTCCTAGACAAGCAAGAAATAGAACTGCATTTCTCAATCTACAGTAGAAGCAAAATATGTTGTTGCAGCAATAAATTGTTCAAACATCATATGGTTCCAACAATAATTGTCAGGTATGAAGGTAGAAATCAAAGAACCTATGATTATCTATTGTGACAACACCAGTGCTATTAACATTTCAAAGAACCCTGTGATGCATACTAAGACTAAACATATTGCAATAAAGTATTATTTCTTGAGGGAATTAGTTCAGGACAAGGAAGTAAGATTGGAATAAGTGAATACTAAAGAGAAAATTGTAGACATATTCACAAAACCATTACCTAAGGATGCATTTTTGTATCTTAGAGGAAAGCTAGCGGTGATTCCCCTAACTAAGGATCACTAAAACACAGTTTAGTGATGCATCAACCAAGCTACAGAATAGACTTAACATGTTGATGCAGATAATTAGAGCTTATTGTATATGAATCAGTACAAACAAGTACATTACAAATTCATTGGATATGTTAGTTGGTGTCTTTGGAATTGGTTGTCAAAGAGGGAGAGATTACTATTTGTCATATTTATCAGTGAAAGAGGGAGAGATTACTGATGGAGAGATTGATGACAGAGGGAGAACTTTATCAAAAATAGAGATTAATGTAAGAGGGAGAAATCTGTATTTCAGTGATTGAGGGAGTTTTGGATGAGAATTAGAATGAAGCTAAAGAAATTAATAAAATTTAATGAGAATCAGAATGAAGCTAAGGACATTAATAAAATTTCATTCTTATGTCTTATGCTCTATAATTATTTGTATTATGACATGTTGTGCTGCCATCAATGCCAAAGAGGGAGATTGTTGATGATAATTGTTCAATTTTGTATTATCGTTGATGTTTACACAAGTATAGTAATGTTTACACAAATCTCTAATCCTAACTTAGCACTATCAATGTCTGCTGAGCTCTCTCGGGCATTGAAGATGACCAAAGTTATTTTTAGTTCTAACCGAGTTCACTCGAGCATTACAGTGTTGGTCAGGCGTTGAAGGATTTCAATGTTGACCAAGTAAAATAGTTAGTGTCAGTCGACTAACAGTGGCTTATATTTTATGGATAATTAGTTATATGCAGCCGATAGACATGAGTTTTATTATTTATTTGGAAGGATATTAAGGCCAAATTGACAAGGCTTATCATATATATATAAGGTCAAGTTTGGATTGAATAGTGTGGTGATGTGGAATTGCATGTGAAGTGTAATATGAAGAGTGAAGGCAAAATTAGATGGGATTCTAATTGAAGACAAAACACAAAGGACTGCAACAGAATATCCGATCAGTGAGAATCAAGTATTTAATCTAGAATAAAGATCTAAATTAGCAAAGATAGTTACTTATCAAAACAATTCAATCCATTATTACTCTCTAACAATTGTAGCAGTGATCAAAATCTCTTAACAGAGTAGACTTGACAGTTTTTGTAAATCCTCTCACAAGGTGACATTTCTACATTGAAGTGTTTGAAGACCTCTCACAAGGCTACTCCTTATAGGGTGATTAAATCCTCTAATAGGTTCACACATAACAGTGTGTTATTGTAACCTTTAACAGGGTTGGATGATCCTAACAGGGCTCACTTTAGAAGAGTGAAAAATAGTGACTAGTTTCTATTGGTGGTTTTTCCCATATTGGGTTTCCACATTAAATCTTGGTGTTATCTATGTACATTTCATTTTCTTTATGGTTTATGTTTCTACAATTAATTACTAAAGATAATCACAGTTAATATCTTAAGATTTTCTATGTTAACTGAGTCACAGTGAATATCTATGTTAACCGAGCAACAGTGTTAAATTTGTTTAAGACATCTAAGGGACTTGGATTTTTTTTGTGGTAACTGATTCACCCCTCCCCTCTCAGTTAATCAGCTCATTTCCAACAAATTATTATTCATTGTATTGTGATTCACGTCTTTTCAGTGTATCACCTTGTAGGTTAAAATTTTCTTTCAGTCTTTCAGTTCTCTTTCTATCCCTTTTCCTCCCAAGTTTACTTTCAAGTTTAAAGAGAAAAATAGGTGATTATCCAAGAGGAACCAGCCTAGAATCTAGAGGTTTTACTTTAGTTAGCATAGGTCCCACAACTTGTAAGTGATTTTCATGTTATACCAGATCATTAGGCTCAAGCGCTTAATAGGGTACAAATTTGGTGTATAACAGTTCTTGCACGCACAGTGGGACCACAAAAATAAGTTCATCTTGTAGGGATATGTTATCTTTAATATGATGATAACATAATATAGACCTATAAGTGGTCATTGGATTTCATATCTAGCGACTCTGGAAGTTCTACTAGTTTCAAAGGATCAAGTGTTGGTATGTTCCAAATCTTTCATATTCAAAATCCCAGCTAATTGCATTAATAGAGATGTCAAGTTATTATGAACAGTCAAGTTAATCACCATCATATCATGAAAATAATGTTCAATGGGCTAAGAAGAAACCATATGAAAACCATTCAAAATCATTTTTTAGTCCAAGCTACCATATCATAGCAAGTTCTCAATATGTTCATTATTCCCCTAATCAATTTATCCCACACAAGCTTATCAGCATGCTCTCCAATGGGAAACATCAGGGGCACAAAAGAAACAACAAGAGAGTCAAGAGCATCAAGTTCATCATGCTTACCACCCACCCACCTTTTCTCAGCCTGATTGGCAGCATACTTAGAATTATAACCAGTCCCAAGGAGACTATTTCATGCCTAATCAGCATGAATTTTTTTTCAATCAGTCTCAGATCTCATACTTTGTTAAAATGAAGGAGGGTGAAAAGACAAAAAATATGTTTCTTGACTTGTCTAAATATTTTTCTTAAATCAAGGGTTAGCAAGACATGGAAGCTCACATATATGAGCAGGAGTTATTTTCCAATCAAGTGGTAGAGGCTCTAGGTGATGACCAGCAAAGGAACCAATGGGAAGAAGAGCTTGATCGTCAAATTGTTACCACAAAAGCAGGGCTGAGATCACAAATTTTTGAACAAAAGGCTCTTTAATGTAAGGTTCCAAGCTTCAATACTTTTGGGAAAGGTGAGTCTCCTAAATCTCATGAGGTTAGAATTCCAAGCTGGAGTACTCCCATGTTCCAAGATTCTAAAAATGAAGAACCTATAGAGCATTCTTTTCCAATATTTAGTGACATCCTTCAAGAACATAAACCTGGTAGAGAATAATTACAGCCTTGTTGTGATCAACAACAGCCTGAGGAGTATATTTGGAAAGAGCAGGTTGCAAGGGAGCAACAAATGTCAGATAGGGTCTTCAATTTTCCAAGCTTCAAGAAATGTATTCCTTCTGTATTTTCATCTGAACACCCTCAATTTCACATCCCAAGTTTAAAGGGAAAACATTCTTTCCAAGAACCTATACTTGAGATTCATTCCACCACTCTACAAGAGCATTCTGTTCAAGACAATTGTTTACTCCAAGAGACCCCTCAGGTCTCTCAAGATACTAAGCTACCATGGAAAATTTTATGGACTCTACCTCCTGGCTATCAGATGCCAAGTCTATTCAAGGATACTAGTAAAGCATTAGAGAAAGGACTTGTGGTAGATGAGTTTTTAAATGGTGAGGAGGAGATAAAATCAAAGGTGTCAGTGTTGAGTAATGACTGTGACAAGTTGGGACAATAAGGTGAAGAAATGGAGATTGGTGCTCAACTTGAGCTCTTGGTTGATTTATTTGATGAGATTCCCATTTTTTGTGAAGGAGAAGAAGACATTTCATTACCTATGGCTAAAGGTCACTTAGGACAAAAGGATCACCATCATCAAGGGATTGACAAAGATGAAGATACTATGCTTTTGTTTGATGAACTACCTAGTTTTGTTGAGTAGGATGAGAAAGATAGAGTCATGACCACTTCTACAATTTTGCAGCAGCTGGAGAAAATTGATCCTAATGATATGATAATTCATGAGCCTACAGTTATGGAAGAGGTTTTCCAAGGAAAGAGAATAGAAAAAAACCTTGAAGAAACTTATTTTTTTAACATCATGGAAGGTTTTTGTGACAAATTATGTGAGGAATCTTTGTCCCCGAGGGCAAAGGTTCAAAGTTATGTGCCTATTGAAAGAGGCCTAGTGTTGGATTTATCTCTTCCTAAATATTTTATGCATGAACATGAGCTAGAACCAATTCCAGACCTTCAGGGAATTAATAGTTATGAAGAGATTTCTGCTTGTTCTATTGAGGATAATGATCCTCTGACCATGGAGAATGAGTTGACAAGATTGTTTGTGTTGCAGATTAACTCTCAAGATTTGAATGTGAATCATAAAAAGGAGACCATCAAAGAGAGCTCCAAGTATGTCATCTCAAGAGGCTTCCCCATCAGATACTTGGCCCAAGAAGATTTTAATGACAAATCCTCATATGATCTATTTAAGGTAAGTGAGTTTAATCCCATTTTTAAAAAGGCAATTCAATATTCCCTGACATACTTTTATGTGCCTCATGTCTCAATGGCTATCATCATGCTTATAATGCAAGATATCCTAAGGAGGAAAGGTATCTATTTTAACATTCCAGAATGGTTTTGTTTGACATTTTTCTTTACTGGTTAATTTAGTTTAGGTTAGTTTCCCATTTTTCCTTCAAGTGCTTGGGTACAATTTGTTTGTTTCTTCTTGTATATAGTCCCTTTCCTATTCTGGTTTGTTTGTTTTCTCCTCCTAGTTTCAATCCTCCTGCTTCTCAAAAGTCTCTTTTATGCTTAATAAAGACTCCTTTCCCAATGGAATGTCATAAGGCCACTGGTTTTATATGTCTAGCAGGCTAACATTTGGCATAAATTGCCAAAAATGTTACCCAAATTTCCCATTTTGTCTAAATTTGGCTACAAGTGGAGTAAATGAGGCTCCCACAAGGGTAGAGACTAGCTTGTATGAATTCTACACCTTTTTGTGGTCTTTTCCTCACTCTCTTCATATTTCTAGGTCACTGGTTTACCTCTTGTTCATGTCTTAAAAGACCTATGTTGGTACTCTTATTTTTTAAGAGTACCTGTTGTCTACCAAAATTGCACCCTGTTAAGTTTGCAGGAACTTAACCTTTTTGAGAAACATGGAAACATTCCAAGGTTGTGGGTAACCTATGTCTGGAATGAATCTCCGGGTCCTAGGCCAGCTTCCTACCTGGTAAATCACTCTACACTTCCTGAAACTGATTCCTTTATGATGGAGAAAAGAGATAGAAGGAGAACATAGAAAATGAAAGCTATATCCTAAAAGGTGATGCACCAGAAGATATCTGAGAAATGCACAAATAACCTGACACACAATGAACTAGTTACTCAAGCTTTCTTACACAACCCCACTAAATCATACTATCTGCATAATCAATTTATAAGAAGGCCAATAACGACAATCCCTTTAAAGGAGAAAGACTTCTCACAATTTGGAGGGAAAATCTGGCTTGAGCACAACTTAAAACCTGCGAATAAGCATGAAATACTGCATAAAGGCACTGATATGTGATACAAATTAAGGACAAAGAACATCACAGAATTTGTATCAATCACTAAGTACACAATAACAGACTAATAAGGGAAGGTATAAGCTGTTTTCACAATCAAAGGTGTTACAAATCTGTATATTTCTCTGAAATGGGTTACAAAATCTCTTTGCTTCTGCCAAGAAGTCAAAAAAAGTTACAAAACAGCAAGCCAAAGGGAAAAAGAACCTTTTTTTACAATGAGTCTTGACTCATATTTATGCATTTTCCAAGCCAACTGCATTCTGAAAGCAATAACTTCTGGATCGGATTTGGCCTATCTAGCCACTATTTAGCCCTTCAAAAGTCTACAAAATACCACTTGGTGACCCAAAATATATACACAGGAAATATCAACATAAATGCCCCTTCACAGAAGCAGTCTTATCCCTCTAGAAGAGTCACAAAAGTCTCTGAATTGTAATAACTTTTCTGCAGCCCCAAAAATGCATCCTCTGACCTTTCAAAATCTAATTTTTTCATCTGTAAAATATCTGAGCGTCTGAGAAAATATCTAATCCTTCTGTCTCTGAAAAAATCTGATATTTCCCCAGAAAATGCATCTCTGTGCATGTTTTAAACTTTGTGAAAATCCCAGATTAATGCAAACTTATCCAAAAACCAGCAGAAATCGGCAAGTAGCACCTTCTTTCCTTATTTCCTGCATGTCGCCAACTCGCAGTCTTTTATGTTGTGCTTTGTCCTTCGTGCGAGTGGGCACTGACATCCATTTCCTTACTGGTCACCAACTCATGAGAAGATCTCCCTTTCTCTTTACTGACTAGCGACTGAGCGATATCTTCCCCTTCTTAGCTCGTCACATAGTCGCGAGCTCATTTACTGAAAACACCTGAGTCCCGGTGACTGAGTGACTACATTAAGCCTCTTGTCGCGGGCCTCTGTCACTAACCATGGCTCCATCTCAAGACTTGGCGACAATTTTTTCTCCTACCCTCGGCTGACCTGAGTCAAGATCTGGTGACCTCGTGACATAACTGAATTCATAGTCGCGCACAGTTAACATTAACTCACCATTCTTTCTAAGACCTTGTGACTAACTGTCTTACTTAACCTTTACGGTGATCTCCCAGTCGCCAAATGTTTAACCTCTATTTCAAGACTATGTGACAATGCCTAGTCACCCAGTCAGGAGATATAAGTCCTGAGCATTCAATCTTACCCTAACAGGTCTTATGTGCCCCTTTTCCGCTTCTGACGACTGCGTGACATACCTTAATCGCTAAGTCGGGTGGACTTTTCCCTTAGGGCACCTTTCTTCTCAGACTTCACGACCACCATCAGATCTTCTGATCTTTTCATCTTACAGCTGCCGCTTAATCGCCAGATGTCTGAGCATACCCTTAAATCATTCTCAGACACCGCGACTGAAGGGAAAACACCTTAGTCTCGAAGTTGCTGAATCCACCTTCTCCTTTCGGCGACCAGGCGATAACCTTTTAGCTTCCATCCACCTTATGACACATGTCACTTGATCACTGGTTCACTTACTGCATACTGAAGAACTGAGTCAACATCCTGCTCTAGCAACATCCCGACTGCACTCTTCTGCAAACCTCAAATGGTTAGTCATGAAGTCTCAGAAATAATCTCTTAACCACTGCTCTATTTTGAGACTACATGACTAACGGCCTGACCTAACTGTTACCTTTGACTTGATCTGGCGATAACGTGACAGGAAGTAGTCGTGAAGTCTGAGAACACCTTCATAACTGTTAAGAATCTGTCGTGATCACCCGACTGAGCAGTACTGCAAACCATAGATAGTTAGTCGTGAAGTCTTGATTAAAATCTCTTAACCGCTGTTCCATTTCGAGACTACGCGACTGAAGGCCTGACTTTACTTTCAACTTTGATTGACCTGGCGATAACATGACAAGACGTAATCGCGAAGTCTGAGAACACTGAGGGAATATGCCAAACCATTTCGAGACCTCGCAACATAAAGGAAACACAAAGTCGGGGAGACATATGGAATATTCGCTCAGGATATCGCGACAAGGCAATTTCATTTAAAACACATCCCTTAAGTGAAAGGAAAAAGTAACTGCGAAAAAGAAGCGCCATGACTGAAGGTTTATTTTCATTGTTTAACATTGTAAGACTAAGGGTTTTCAGGGTTTTTTGCAAATTTGAGCAAGGTTTTAGGCTTGAAAACCTGATTGATCTTGGTACCAAAAATCGGTAACAGTACCATAGTATATTTTTCAAAGAACCAGAGCTTCAATGGCAAAATCTTCTCTAAGTTTCAGATAGTTCTCCTCTTCATCATGGTCAAGGAGGTTGTAGAGGGAGGTTTTATTCTCTGTGTTAACCCAAGGTTCATCCATGCAGGTTAGAAATGTATTAGAGCTTCAATGGTGTTGCATGCATTATTATTTGTTCAGAGTAGTCTTAGGTCATATATCCCAAATTTACTAAGCAGTAAAAAAGCTAAAACATTTTTATAATAGAGCACTCAATAATGAAGTGGCTAAAAGGCACTCACCTTTTGGAAGGTAAGTTAATGGTCAGGAAATGACATGGCGGCCAGCTAGTAGAAAGTGGACTAATTTTGTTGGCCCATGTAGCAAGGACATGTCAGGAAGTGCCAGGTGGTGGGATGGTGTTCACTCACAGTATTCAGAGAAAATAGCATGAAATGGTCATGAGTGGGAAACAAGTAGTTATCTCACAGTCACTGCGGTTAGTAAAGATTGGCAGTCTAGTGCGTGAGTGTACGACTGGTGGTTGTCACATACTCACTACAGTTTGATGGGGTAATGACTAATGGTCACAAGTTGCATGACTAACAGCTAGTAGTCAGTGTCATGCAGTCACAACAGTTAGGAGGATGGATGAGAAAGGGTCATGAGTGCGTGACAAGATGCCACATGGAGATCCTAAGATAATGATGTGTGGTTTTCATTCACTTAAGGGGAATAAAGGAATATGCTCTCAGGATGAGCGAGCTAGAAACAAGCTGCCACGTGTCCATTATAGTGCTGAAGGCTATTAAAGTTATTGAAAATCAGATCTAATCCTATAGTTGTTATTGACTCATAAGGAAAACAAAGGAATCATAGAATGAGTTGAGAGTGTGTGATAACTTGACACATGTCTGATGGTCACTATGCTTAAAGGTGTTAAGCTTCAAGAACATGAGGATGCATCTGACAATCAGTGTATTGCCTCAATGCAAAGATGATCAAGACCTATCATTTGAGGCATTGCGCCTGCATGCCATGTGTCTTTTCTGACTAGGTGGGACATACAGTTTGTAACCAAGGTAAGTTAATCTACGGTCTAGTTTCTTTTGATCGGATGGACAGTGTATTTCCTTAGGGTAAAAGTGATTGAGATCTAGCCATTAAGGCATTGTGCCAAGGTGACATCTGGCACTGATGACTTTATGGTTCCTGGGTTTACAAAGAAGTAAAGATGTCATAATTTAAAAGAATATCTAATGACAGGCGTAAAGGCTTAGAGACTAAGATGAAGTTGTTTAACCATTAAGGCAATGTGCCCTGTTGACACATGTCCAGACCAGATCTAAGGTCAGCGTAAAATACAAGGTAAAGGTAAAGTAAGTCTGTAGAGATCTGATGGTGGGCGTTATCCCTCAAAGGTAAAGATGAAGATGTATAATGTTTGAGGCATCACGCCTGTGTGCCATGTGGTAGATCTGATCCTATGCTTGTGGGTTACCTAAAGGAGATCGATGGTTACATTTTAAATTTAGTAAAGTTTCAAGCATGGGCCATTGATCAGGAATCCTGTGCCACCTCTGACTATTTATGTTAAATTCAAATATTCAAATATCATTCTCAGGGTTTTTCATGGCGGTGGTGACATTTTCAACTCACGTAGAGGGTAGATGGATCGATCTATTCTGTCTACTCTAATTTATGGTGCTATGGGATATTTTTAAGGGTAATTTGATCTTCTGAGATATTTTTTGAGTGCATTGATGGACAGACTTGACTATTTTAGGCTTTATTCATTTTTTATGTAATATCTATTGTAACCCTAATTCTTTGGAATCTAATCATTGGATTGACTCCTGAGCCTATGTGCTAGGGGAGGTTGTATATAAGTTGTTTTTTGATATTTTGTAACTAGGTTCGAAATATGTAAGAGTTTTATGTGACATTTTCACTGTCCTCAAGATTTTCTTGTGTCTATAATTCTCATTTTCTCAAGGCTTATGCAAGATTTTCTATGGCATTTTTCCTTCCCTCATGTTTTCATGTGTTTTGGGATTCTTTCTGAAGCATTATATATTGGTTGAGTATCGAAGAATTTTGTGGGTTATTCTAAGTCTCCTTTCTTTTCTTCATATTTGTATTCTATTGTGGATGATTGATAAGGATAATCTTGTGGATTTTGTTCATACCTTGTTATCTTGTCTCATTCCTGTGCATATTTTTTGGAGAGGATGCTTGTTTGCAGGTCATAGTCTGTGTCTATCTTCTTGAAGCTATTTCTGTGAAATCTTTTCTTTCCTTGAATAGTTTCTATTGGCAAGTTGACTCCTAGAGGATACATGACTTATTTTTTGTTTTCATCATGGAAAAAAAGTACATGGTACATCATGATAGTACGGAGAAGTTACAGACAGATTAGTACACCAGCAGTCCAGAAGACAGAGCATCAAAGCCGACTAAGTGTTTTGATCAGCATATATTATTTTGTTATGTAAAGGCCAAGTGCCTATGATAGTATGTTTGTAATAATGTAATTAGTATTGTTGTAAACATGCCTAAGCCAATTAATTTGGAAGTGTTGTGTATTATGTTTTAGGGCCGACCATAAGCCTTGTTTTGGGTCGCGTCTATTCGGGTATGAACATATAAGAATGTAATGTAAAGTTATGTTACAAGGGTCAAATAATATGCATGAGGAAGATATAGAAGAGAAATATGATGAATTCAGTATGAGATAAATCTCTTTAAGAGAGTAAGAGAATCTATACATACACGGAACTAATCAGATAGCAGTGTCGTCACAGCAGTTCACTTTTGATACAGTGTATATCAACTATCAGAAGGTTGTAGCCTTCATCCTATTGAGAAGTGAGCTCTAGTAGTGAGCCATATGCCTTTAACAGGGTTTTGTAATAGACTCCTAATAGGGTCAAAGACTCCTAATAGGTTCATTGCACTTGGATTGTAAAGACTGCTCCTAACAGGGAAAAGGAACTTTAACAGGTTCATTATACTAGTGCAATATTTGTGGGTACTAATTCCCGCTGGGGTTTTCCTCTGATCAAGGTTTCCTCGTAAACATATCATGTGTTATGTTTTCTTGTATTGAGCTTCATTGGATGTATGTTTGATTTATGTTTAAGTTTCTGAAATATAATAAATAGACAAACAGTGATTCACCCCCCCTCCCCCTCTCAATGTTTCTAATAGTTTCATCTCAAGCCTCTCTATGAAACACTTTTTGCAAACCTATCTAGGAAGTTGTACTTGTCCTAACTCAAATATTTCATGCTAATTCTTATTCATTGTATTGTGATTCACGGCTTTTTGGTGTATCACCTTTTAGGTTAAAATTTTCCTTCAGTCTTTCAATTCTCTTTCTATCCCTTTTCCTCCCAAGTTTACTTTCAAGTTTAAAGAGAAGAATAGGTGATTATCCAAGAGGAACCAACCTATAATCTGGAGGTTTCACTTTAGTTAGCATAGGTCCCACAACCTATAATTGATTCCCATATTATACCACATCATTAGGCTAAAGCGCTTAATAGGGTGCAAATTTGGTGTATAACAGTTCCAAACCATAAGGTTATAACACTTAATGTGGAGGAATGTAAAGCATTCTTCCAAACATTTTCTAGAGCTTTTCTCTACAAATACACTATTCTCCAATGATCAAAACACCCCAATTGTTTATCATTATCATTCTACCATCCATGCTAGTGTCATGCTTCTAAGTCTCAAGGGGTTGACTTTGAGGAAGTTTATTTTCTTCTAATGCTAGTGTCATGCTTCTGTGAGGTTGATGTTATTCTTGTTTTTGTCATTAATTATTATCATTGATGTCAACATATCTCATGCATAGAAGAGGTTTAGATGTGGTTTGGCTATTTTTGTGTATCAGTAGAATTGTTCACCAAAGGTTGTTCTCTAAATGTTTATTGCTATCCTTGTCAATGTTTGTCCCTTTTTATATGCAACATATGGTGGAACATTTTTTTTGATCAGTCGTATCTTGTACATGATTGTTGTGCTTAAGTTGATGCATTTGAATTGTAACATATAGATCATATTTTTTGGTACCAAAGATCTTGGAGATTATATAGTTTGTTGATATGTGTGAAGCATGTTGTATTGAGAAAGGTGGTCCATGTTTTATTCCTTACCATTGCGGGAATGTTTAGGTGTGACCTATTTCAAATTGGTTTAGCTCAAATTGGTTGTTGGCATCAAGTAAAATAAAAAGAGTGATAATCTCATTTGTTGATGTGATGCTTGATTATGTGAAATGAATGCAAATTTGATAGGAAATATATGTGGGTTGATGTATGTGTGACTTGATGCAATTGGTATCTGACTATTATATTATTTCTAAACTGTAGAGAATCGGTGAAAGTGACTTGAGTAGTGGATTCTACTTTCATTTCTTATATTATGGTAGTGAGCCTACCTATATTGGCAATGGGCCTACTTGTTTTGGAAATGAGCCTAATTGTATCAGTTTTTAGCCCTTCTTTTATAAGTAGTTATCCCAACTAGTAATGAGCCAAACAACAGTGATTAAAATGGTAGTGATCCCTTTTTAAAATTACCTTAACCGGTGTTCATTTCATGAGAATTAATTTCTCCATGATTTTTCCTAGTTTGGGTTTCCACTTAAATTCTGGTGTTCATTGGGTTGATTGTTTTATGCTTTCTTATTTATATATTTTATAAGTTTATGAATGGTTTAAGTGCTTACCGATACAATAAAAATTTTAGAAAGTGTTTATGAATAATTGATTCNATTCCCCCCCCCCCCCCCCTTCTCATTTATTTGGTCTATTCAATAAATCAGACACCCAGTTTGAAAGTTATGGCTTCCCAAAGTTGGTTCTCCTGACATAGGAAATGTAAAAATTTATTGGACACTTAAAATGAGTTATAAAAGGGATTTACAAGTTTCGGTGTGGGTATTCACACATCAAAGGGAATCTTTGATTATAAATAAGATGGGTGCCTCTTTTGGGGTGGTTTAGCCAATGGTTTTGTAATAGTGTTTGATGTTTTCTTGTATTGCATTTTCTATATATTAGGTGAATGAGATAGAGGGTGTGTGTAAGATTCTTATATATTTTTAGTTATCTAGATCTATGGTCAGAGATACTCTTGAGAGAAGCTTTCTCTGCAATTATATTGTAATCTATTATTGACTATTGAATAATATATTGATTATATGTGGGGTTTTTCTCCTAAAATGGTTTTCCCCATGTAATTATTGTGTTATGGTATGCATGTTATTTGTGATATTTCTATTAAGTTTTTTATAATTGTTTAAAGATATAAGAAAAAATTACATTAACCTCTCCTCAAGATTAGTGTAGGAAGTTATTCCAATACTTAACTTCCTTACAAATGGTATCAGAGCATAATCACCTTTTTTTTAGTTGTTAATTATTGGGTATTTTGAACTTATCCATATTTGAGTGGGAGCTTATGTAGAAGATATTTTGTGATCTTGTTGCAGGAATTTTTCATATGGAAATTTTTTCAAGGAGAATATAGGTGGATAAATTCGCTCAAAATAATTTTGAAATGTGGATGTTGGAGATGGAGGATCTGCTAATAGATTGAGATCTATGGGATGTTGTTGATGAGAATATCATTAAATATAAAGATCTAGATGAGGACTTATAAATATGTTGTTATGAACTGTAAATTCAAGGTTCTAATCATATTGTTCCTTACAGACTATGTTTTAATCAATGTCCATGAAGAATCATATACAAAAATTCTTTGGAAGAAGCTTGGTGATATGTACAAGAAAAATCTTTAGTAAATAAGATTTTCTTTACGAAGAATCTATATTCCTTGAGAATGAAGGAAGGTGGAAATATTATAGACCACCTGGATGCATTCAATATGTTGATGGCTCAATTTTCATCTATTGGTGTCAAGATGGATGAGGAGGAGAAATTTTAGATATTTCTTTGTTCTATTCCTGATTTGTGGAATTATCTTGTTATGGATGTTGGTAGTAATTTTTTTCTTTTGAGGACGGAAGATGTGTTGGTTATTTTCTTTATGAAGAGATGACTAAGAAGGTATCTATCAGTGCCAAGGAAGCCCTATTTTCCCATGGGAAACCCAAGGAATATGGAAAGAATAATTAAAAGCATAACAAATCCAAATCCAAAAGGAGATCCAAATCTTTTGGAAAGTCCAAATTCATTTGTTGGAATTGTGGTAAGCCTGAACACATATGTAAGGACTACAAAGAAGAGAAGAAGAAAAAAAAAAGAATAAATTTGATTTTGATTTTGAGTCTAAGAAGGAATATGGTGATGTGTTCATTGTAGCTTTGGCCACTCAAGCATGTGATTATGCATGGTTAATTGAATCAAGTGCATCTTTTAATATGACCTCTAATAAAGATTAGTTTTTTTAATATGAAGAATTTGATGGAGGTAAGGTGTACTTGGGTGATCATTCTCATTAAAATATTGTTGGTCATGGTAAATTTAAAATGAGGTTTCCTGATGGTAGAATAAGAAACATTAATGGTGTGCTACATCTCCCTAGTACAAGATAAAATTTGTTGTCTGTGAACAACCTAATTGATTCGAGTATGCAAGTAGTCTTTTTGTATGCAAGATGCAAAATGGTGAGGTGTTATTTTTGTTTCTATAGGTATCAGTTGAGTGTAATTTTCCTTTTGTGAATATTAAATTTTTGGATACTTCATTGGAAAAAGTGAGGTTTTCACCTTCAGTAGATAGTCATGTATTTTGAGTACCTAAGGGTATCTTTCTTTTGAATCAAATTTTCCTACAAATAATAATATGTTACGGTACTAGAGACTTGGCCACAATGGAAATAAGGTTCTAAGGATGTTGACTTTTAGACTAGAAGGAAAATAAAATGTTTGAGGATTGATAATGGAGATAATTGTTTCTCTAATGGTTTTGGTATATTATGTAAATATTTTGACATTAATAGGTATAAGACAAATCTATATACTCCATAGAATAATAGAGTTGTAGAAAGGATGAACATGAAATTGATGGAGAAGGCTAGGAGTATGCTGAGAGGTGTTTTCCAAGAACAAGGTTTTTGGGTTTAAGTTGTTGCCACTATTTTCTACCTGATTAACAAGTCTCCTGAATTAGATCTTGTTGATAAATTTCATATTAAATCATGTTTAGTTCATAATCCTTCATTGAGACATATTATATTTTTTGGTTCTGGGGCATATGCATATGTGCCAAAGGAGAAGTGAAAAAAAATTAAAAACATGGTTATAAAATGTGTCTTCATTAGCTACAATAATGGTGTGAAAGGACACAATTTTGGGGACCCTATTGCATAGAAATTAATTCATAATAGAAGTGTTATTTTTACAGAATTAAGGCTTCTTCTGTTACATTTCAGTAGCCTAAACAACTTAAAAAGGAAGAATTGATTCAACTACCTTCTACACCTAATAAAATTGAATCAAGACCCATAGATTGACAAGAAGTTGAGGAGAGCTCATCTAGCTCTGAATCTTTAGAAGAGGAGAAGAACCTCCAATTCATCTTGTTCAAAGATCTACAAGGTAAAAACAACCACCTAAAAGGTATTCTCCTGGTGACTGGAGATGTATTTTTTCTTTGAATACTAGTGTTGATGAACCTAGATTTGTAGAAGAGGCATTAGGTATGAATGATGCAAAATCCTAAAATATTTATGTGGATGAATAAATAGAATCTTTGAAAAATAATGATACATGAAATCTTGTACCATTTCTTGGAGGAAAAAAACTTCTTGGTTGCAAATGGGTGTTTAAAAATAAGATTGGTTCAAATGGAAGCATTGAGAAGTATAAATAAAGGTTGGTTACAAAAGGCTACTTTTTCCTATAAATTATAGAGGATTTATAGGCTCTAAAACATGTTCAAATGGTGCTCATTTTTGGGACACTAGAGATCACATCATGATATTTCTAATGCTCCAAATGATTTGTTAATTGGACACCTAGTTCGAAACTTATGGCCTCAAGAAGTTGGATGTCTTGACATAGGAAATGTAAAAACATATTTGACACATTAAATTAGTTGTAAAAGGGAGTTAAATATTTTTGTGTGTGTATTGACACATCATATGGCATATTTTATTTGAGATAAGCGAAGTGTCTATTTTGGGGTGGTTTTATCCCATGGTTTTGTAATATTGTTTGACTGTTTCTTGTATTATATCTCCTATATATTAGGTACATGACATAGAGGGTGTGTGTAAGAGTCTTATATATTTTTAGTTACCTTTAGATCTCTGGTCAGTGATACTCCTGAGATAATCTTCCTCTACAAGTATTATTCTAATCTACTATTGATTGTTTTTTATTACGGTAAAAATAGGTTTTGAAGCGGCCCCAAAACCCTATTACAAAAGAGAAGAGAGATAAGCATGAAGACCCAAAGAAAAACTAGATACCCCAAAGAAGGAAGCAGACTACAAAGGGACAAATCCCAAATATTCAATAAGCACCTACACAAAAAAAGCAAAAAAATTCTGGAAGAAAAATAGAGAAGAAAAGGCCACCAGCACCAAGATCAAGACATAGTCTTCAGGAAGCCCTCGAAGTCCTCCAGTTGGGCCTGCATGATCTTAACATTATCTTTCAGCCTCTGAATGTCCTGATCATCAACCTTGTGCTTCTTTTTAGTGTTAGACCTAGTTCTAGTGCTAGGTCCCACCTGCTGACTAGGATCGGTCAGGTCAATTGTGTCACTCAAGGGGGCATCTTTGTTTCCTTCTAGCATTTTTTTGAGTGTGTTCAAGTTCTCCATAGTAGAATTTATTCCCATATTAACCAGGCCAAGAAAATATTTTAGCATTTCCTCATTCTTCCTTGTCTTCTCATGGATGGGGATCATGGCTATCTCAACTACTTTTTTAATTTTATCATCTAGTTCAGAACCGTAATCAAGAACACTGGCATTAGCATTGAGAGAATACTCCTTCTTGATATTATCAATCGTTTCCTCAATAATAGAATTCTTATTTTCCAATTTGATACATCTATTCTTCAGCTCAACCAGATCATTCTGCACCCATTTGTAGCAATCTCAAGGGGGGTCATGATGATTGATCTTTTGACCTAGGAATCCATCTTTCTAATGTTATCTTGGAGAGATTGGGACCTATTATAATCAAGGGTTCTCTCACTTTCATCCTTCTTGTTCTCCTTCCTGGAGCTACTGGAGTCTTGGGAGTCCAGATTTTCCTCTTCCATAACCCTAAATCTATTATTCCTCGATTAGTCAGCATTACTATCATTTAGATTTATATCAGCCTCTTCGTCTTTGTTGTCATCAGCCTCAACCTCAATCTCAAAAGTATCTTTACCTTCAGTATTATTAATCTCCAGAGCAGGGTTAAGCTTCTCCCCACTATTCTGATTATCCTAGCCATCCTCGAGACTATCCTTGGCATAAGTGATTTCAGGATCCTCCAAATCCTTTTCCTTAGTGGTCCGGGTAGTGGAGTTAGGCACAACATTATGACCCATCTAGGTATTCTTATCAACCTCGGTCTCATTATCCAGGGGATTCAGCTTCACACCTTTAGGCTTCGATAGGATAGGGCTAGCAGAGGGCTCCAAGTCATTTTTAACAGAGATAGAGGCATTGACATCATGAGGGTCCTTGAAATTCTTCAGACCACACAAAGGCTTAGAGGTGGCCGGCTTAGAGAGGGAGAGAGATTTCTTGGGTTTCTGATTCTTGGGCAGAGAGCCAATATTCTTCCTTTTTTTGACCTAGGTAGGGATAGGTTCAGGAATGTGGTCTCTCGCATAATCAAAAATAAGAAGGATGAGCCCAACATGGAGAATGGGGAAGTTCTTCACTCTATAATTAGTAACGCTCTGGTTGAGAAAACAAAGGAGAAAGTAGGGGAAAGAGATTCTTATGTCATGTTTGAATTGATTGACTAGGGAAAAATGATAATTATAGACCCTAGAAAATCTCCCCTCAAGAGTGAAATATTCCATAATAACCTTGATAATAGAACCCCAAATCCTATCAATGTTATCCATATCAACATAGTCTTTCTTACCTTTAACCAAAAGAGCCCTCTCCTCGTCAGTGATAGGAAATTTCTTGTAAGCTCTGGTTCTAACCTTGATCTCTTTCGAATACTTTAGACCATCCAAAGGGAGACCAGTTATTTCCAAGAGGAGATTAAGGCTGAGGCTAAAAGACTTGCCAGCCAGATTCACCATGCCCTTATCCCAAATTTCAGCAAAGGCTTTGGAGACATCATTATCAAAACCATGGAGTCTCTGAAGAAACTGATGAACATGGCCTTTCTTCAAAATTCTCCAGACTTCCTTATCCTACGTCCACTTGCACTCTGTAGGCTCTTCTCTCCTGAGATCACCACCCATGGCCAAACAAACACGCTGCTCTTTTTTCATATGCTTCTTATGCTTAGATGAGGGAATGCTATCAATTTGATGATTCTTTAGCATAAAAAGGTTGTTTAGCTAGTTCACATTCCTATTCACATGCGCGAACTGGTAACAGTTACTAATGATGATGATGACACACATCAAATTTTGAACTTTCATAATGGGAAAATAATTTTGCATCTTGGAGATGTACTTAGCATTATTTTGAATGACATTCGAGATCACCCAATTTGAGAAGAATTAAATAATATCATTAATTCTCCTATTAATGACTCCTTCCTTGTGCCTAATTTTATCATAATTAATAGATGAGGTGACAAAATCATTACAAATAGTGTTACCGATCCATTTTTGAATCCCCTCGCTTTTGGCTCCAATATTGGCAAGGCAATTAGCAACCTGATTGGTCTCCTAATAATTGTGAGATATATGGAACACCTCAAAGGATTGGGCTATGGTTTTGATTTTGGAAATAATGTGATCAATAGTCTAGGAGGGGTTATTGATATCTTTAATATTATTTATAATATTTAAATAATCACCTTCAAAGCCAGAATCTTTTGAACCCCATTTCTTCCACCAGTAGGATAGTATTGAGGGCAGCCAAGGCCTCTGCCTATGATTAGTCTGAATTCCCAAAGGGACCCAAATGGCACCTAAACAGTTTCCATAACTATCTCTGATGATTCCACCACCCCCAAAAACACCCGGGTTTCCTTTGGAGGCCCCATAAAAATTAGCTTTAACCCAGCCAATAGGAGGAGCAATCCAAACAGAGGAATCTCTAGGAGTAAAGAGTCTGGCTTGAAGGTGATTCTTTAAATATTATAAATAATATTAAAGATATCAATACCCCCTCCTGGACTATTGATCACATTATTTCCAAAATCAAAACCATAGCCCAATCCTTTGAGGTGTTCCATATATCTCACAATTATCGGGAGACCAATCAGGTTGTTGATTGCCTTGCCAATATTGGAGCCAAAAGCGAGGGGATTCAAAAATGGATCGGTAACACTATTTGTAATGATGCTGTCACCTCATCTATTAATTATGATAAAATTAGGAACAAGGAAGGAGTCATTAATAGGAGAATTAATGATATTATTTAATTCTTCTCAGATTAGGGTGATCTCAAATGTCATTTGAAATAATGCTAAGTACATCTCCAAGATGCGGAATTATTTTCCCATTATGAAAGTTCAAAATTTGATGTGCGTTGTCATCATCATTAGTAACTATTTCCAGTTCACGCATGTGAATAGGACTGTGAACCAGCTAAACACCTGGGTTGCCTTTGGAGGCCCCATCAAAATTAGCTTTAACCCAGCCAATAGGAGAAGCTATTGATTGTTGAATAATATATTGGGTTGTTTTTGGACTGTGGGGTTTTTCTCCTAAAAGGGTTTTTCCCACATAATTAATGTGTTATGATATGAATTTTATTTGTATTATTTATGTTAAATTTTTGTAACTTTTTAAAGATCTGAGATTTTTTTTACATTACCCTCTACTCAAGGTTAGTGTAGAAAGTTGTTCTTCTACTTAACTTCCTTTCATGGAACAATGCTTGGTCTTGGGCTTTAAAAAATGACCCACCTCCAATCTGGGAATAGTTTAATAGAGGTAAGAATCAATTTATTGGCTTTATTTTTTTCCCAAATTAGCACCATGATTTAAAGGGTTGCTATTTCTCATGGTATAATTAGTCACCATAGTCTTATTCACCTTATAATTAAATATCAATTTCTTATAAAGGAGGCTAGAAAACAAAAATGGGTAGATTTTTTATGGTTCGTGCAAAACAATATAAATCTAGAAAGATTACTAGGTGTAAGAAGGTAAAGTATGATAAAGAGGATTCCTCCAGGGAAAAAAGGAGAAATCATAGACAAACTACCCATGACCCTATCCAAAATAAACTTGGCCCTACTAAATCCCTAGAAAAATATGCTATTGAAGACCCCATTAACCTTATTCAAGTCATATAAGAGACACCATCTCATTCCCTACCAAAAAAAATTGAAATTATAAAAGTCAATGATGATTCCTTAGAATAATTTTTGGCACACTAGAGTGCATGCACATGTTAGTTCTCTAGAACATGATTTTTATAGCATACCTATAGAAACCTTTGACTAAAAGAAAATTGAGGAGAGAGGAGCTATAGAGGAGGTAGAGGCCTCTGAGGAATTTAAAGAAGAATCAAAAAAGAGTCATGAAGTATCTGGAGATGAGGAATTACCTTCATCCCAGCAACCTGAGCCTTCACAACTACAATCCCTTGCCAATCCTATTATTTTGTCTCCTCCATTAGTATTCATCTATGGAGAGGGTAAACAATCAATTATTGAAGAATAATAGATATCGGAAGAAGCTAGAATGAATAGGAAGGGAAAAAAATGGAAATGAAGTATGCTTTGTTGATCTTGAAAATGGTGGAGATGGAAGAAATGGGGGAAAGAGTCATTGCTAATGATGATACATTGAGAAGAATAGAAGAGGAGTTAGATAAAGCAGTTACAAATGTGGAGAAATTTATGTAGAAAACTATCTAAGAAGATGAAAATGTGAGAAGGAAAATAAATCATATAGAGGTGCAGACGTCTAAAATTGTCCCTTAGCACTGTTATTAATTAAATTAAATTAATATTCCCCTTATAACATTATAGTTAGTTTTAATTAATTAATTATACTTGTTATATTCTCCTACCTATTTAATCAAATTTATTTATTAAACCTAATTCATTATTCTATGGTATCTAAATTTAATTTAAATTCACTTCCCTAGTATTTTAAATGTAAATTTAATATATGATTCACCACAAAATCCCCCTTTCAATAAATTTTAATTTATTTATTCCCTCTATAGTCTAATATTCTACTAGGTTGTGATTAACTAAATCTAATTTGGATTAATCCTAAATCTAGCCTAGATTCCTAATCTATACCCATCACTATCCCCCCTAAGCCTACTCCTCTAATTAATCTTATAATTCCTACAACAATTAACCTCCTAATGGTTCTCACACATGTGTGAGAAACCCTCCTATGGGAGTTGTCCATTCCCTTTTCCTAAAATTACCCAAGCCATTTCTCTTACATATTTTCTCCCCTTTCCTCTTTGGAAGATGGTCAACATGTGACTCACTTTGGGTCTCCCACCCTCTTACACTTGTCATTGAGCCATCATTTATTCCATGTGGAATCTATGTGTATGCCACATGAGATTCACCCCATATAATCCCCCAAAAAATCTATAAATAGGAGGCCTCACTCCTTGCAAATCATCTTTTATTTCTGTATTGTTATCATGCTAGTTTATTTCTAGAGTTTTTCATGAGTTCTTAGCATTTTATAGCTTGAATCTATATATTACATGGTAGGATAATGGAAAAATTTATCTTAGCTTGTTTCAATCTTTCATACCATCATAGTTTTTAGTTTTAATCTCATCTACATTGTTGAGAGTTTGAGACAAGTTCCTCATACTTGTTCTTGAGCTCTTTATCAATTGATTTATTTGCATCTTTTAAATAATTCACTATAATTCCATTATCATTCAATCAAAGTGGGATTTATATATTGTGTTGGGATAGAAAATCAACAAGGCCTGGGTACCCTTGTTTGGATCATCAAAGGTTATGGTGGAAGGATTTTTTTTGGAGTATGCTTTGATATGTTAATGTAGCTTAGATGATTTATATCTCTAACATTTTCATGTTTGAACATGCTCCCACTAGGTAGGTTTCCATCATATACATTTTGGCATGCCCAGTGGGACCCACGTCCATGAAAATTTAAGACAAAGATTCTAGTTTTGAGGGTTAAGATAAAGATTCTAGTTTTTGAGGGTTTTTAAGTAATTTTAGACTTAGTCAAATTATAGGAATTTGTATATTGGCTTCAGCATGATTCCAATGGACTATTGATTGTAACCTTCTATCTCTACCCTATCACATTTATTTTTGTTGGTTTTGAGTGTTACTAATCTATTTGTCTTTTTGCAACATTACAGGGTTGAAGACTTTAATATTACTAATATTTTTATGCATGTTTCCTTGGATTTTAATAGATTTTGGGAATGAATTTGTATACTTTAAATGTTAGTCTTTCAATGTTTGTTGCTTAAAGGAATTAACCATATCCAATGTTGAATGCATAAGGGAATGAACCTCACAAACTCTTGAATGACTTAAGGGAAAACAATCACACCTTTCTTACATGCTTTCCTTCTTGATGTGTGGGAAATAAATTGAACTTGCATGCTTAACCATGCTATTGTGTCTTTTTCTTAGGTAAATCACACTTTATTGCTTTAATTAGGTTTAATTTGGACAACAAACTTTTCTTGGTGTGTTTGAAGAAGTATTTTTCATCACTTCTTTTGAGCTATTTGTCATTAGATAGATCCCTTAATTTATGTGATGCTAGGATTAAACTATTGTCCTATCATCTCCCCTCACCTTTGTGGAACTTGGGTGAAGAGAAAGCTTACCTTAATCTAGATTCTAGAGAGGCATGTCTAGAGGGTGTGCTTCCCCTTTAGAGGGAAACCTCAAATTGGTAAATACATTAACCGATATAGAAATGAGACACTAAATAAAAAAATTTCTCAATCCTACCAAGCTTGGGCATGGTATGTGGATGATAGTTTGAATTGGGCAAATAGTTCCTAAGGATCCGATGTGGTCCACTAGAGACTTAAGTATCTCATACATGTACAAACCAATTGGGGGGACACCATAGATCTTACTAGAAACTATAAATTATTATCCTACCCGATTCACCTCCAAACATTGACTTATTATAGTGAAAAAGGAGAGAAAATTCTCCCCTAATATTTCCATCACACGTGTCCCAAGGTATTGTGTTGTGAAAGAGATCTTTGTAGCATAGAAATAATACCTGGAAAAAGGATAAAACACAGGTTCCCTTTCGAGGGTGACACTACTGTGTGAGCCAAAGGAATACCAAGCAATGTACCTATAATATTTCATGTGAAGCCAATTCCTTAAGTTATCTATTGTTTGTATTGTCTTCGTTATGTTAAACCACGTAAAAACATAGGTGGCTTGAAAGGGCCACTTGAACACACACAAATAAAATATCAAATTTGTATCAAAATTCCCCAAAGTCACAATTTCTTGTCTCCTACAATGTTTCTTTGTCCCTTGTAGGACTATTTTCAAATGTTTTTTCAATAAATTTCAGTTATTCCCAAAATCTGAGTCAAGGTATACTTAGTGTAGTCAATGCCTTTTATGTATGTTGAAAATAAGTTCTTACCAATGAACAAATTGACCTAAAATAGTCCAAAATTGGTCAAAATCCTATTCATCATCTCCTAATCATCCATAATCTTCCAAATCATCTTCCTAATCCAATCCAACCATCCATATTCTTCTAATCATCCTTAATCAAAATCTACATCCTAATCAATCTTTCACCTTCATCATCCTAATCACCCTATCCTTGTCCTCACATTCTTCCTAATCTCCCTTAACCATCTTAATCATCCTTCATCTTAATAATCATTCATAGTCATCCTAATTGTTCCCTTCATCCTAATCACTTCATCTAAGTCACTCATATTCTTCTTAATCATCATAATCATCTTTCATTCTATCTTAATCATCCTAATCATTCACATTCTTCCTAAATACTCTAATCATTCCTCTTATATTAATCATCCTAAAAAAAATTCACCTTCATCATTCTATCTTCATCATCCTAACCTCTTCATCCTCATCATCTATATTTTCTTAATCATCCTTATTCAATCCTCTAATCTTAGTCATACCTAACCCATTCATGACCCATCATTTATGACCCTCATCCTAATTAATTTGTCTAATAAAATCAAGGTCCTAATCATCAATCTTATTATAATCATAGCATCATTATCCTAATCTTCTCAATCATTCTAATCATTCCATCCTAAACATCCACAATCCTCCTAATACTCATACTAATCATCCATCTAATCCACATCAACATCCTCTTTTTGAATCCAATCTAATCATTCATCTTCCATTTAGCCTAATCACATCATCATTCTTATAATCCAATATTCTTGTCCACCTAATATCATTCTATCCAATCCTAATCCAATTCATCTTCCTCTTCATCCAAAACCAATCACCCTTATTTATTCACTTTTCTTCAAACATCTCTCATTTGTCTTCTAAAGTTCATTCATTCTTCATTCAAATCTTCATCCACATCACCTTCTAATTATAATTTTCATTAAATATTATACTTTTGTCTTAGGAGAACCATAATAATCCTTGGAATTTAATCCTATTTGTCTTTATTGATCCACATCCAACCATAGTCAATATTAACCCACATCAAATCAAACTTCATCTTTCATGCCTTCATCAATATTTTTCATCTCAAATATTAGGTTGATAGATTTAACAAAGTGTTTCATGGACCCTCATCATCAGAAAAAAAAAATATGAATCATAATGCTTTGAGAACATCAGTCCATCTCAAGTAGTTAATTCTCTTATTCATATCATATTTTTCTTGGGATCATCAGTCTACCTCCAAGTAGATTAAGATATCATCATCCAAATCAATCCTTTGTTTGCACCATCATAGGATCTTGTTTCACCTAGGTTTGTCTCAAACCTTTAAATACAAATCAAATCAAATTAAATCCAACCTTGAGGCCCTTCCCTCATATCCAAAAAATCAAATCAAACAAATAACAATCCCTCAGGTCCTACCCTCTCAATGATTTAAATCAATCAAAATCCTTGAGGTCATTCCCTCTTAAATCAAAATAAATTCCAAAATTTCTCCTAGTCCTAAGTTCATATTTCATCCATCCTCAAATATTTCACTTCATTGACTCTTAATATAAATCTTCATCTACATCATATTCTAATCAAATTCCAAAACCCCTCCTTCAAACATCATGAATATGGATTGGTTTCAGAAAATGGTTGAGGACTTTAAAGTGCTAAACCCTAATCCTCAAACCATACCTCCAATCCAACACACCTACCAAAGCAATCCTCAACACATCATATCCAATCCAAAATCATCTACCATTTCTTATCCTTCCTCTACTTTTGACAAGGTAAATCCATCTCATTAGCTCTCACCAACACATGTTTCCCTTTATAGTCACCATTCCCAAGAGATTCAAGAACTCCAGAATATTTTCCTTATCTTACAAAATGGGGGTCAAAAGAAATTTTTTTCCTTTGAGGACGTATGTTCTTTCTCATATTTTCAAACTCGTAATTCTCATCCTCTATCTCATCTCAATCCTTCACATAATCATAATCCTCCAAAACCCACATCATCCCCATCCCACACTACCTTTTCCATTGAATTGATCCAAGGGATATCATAAAAATATTGATCCCCAAATAAAGTTGTGCAATAATCCCAAGTCATGCACCAACCTCCATCCCCTCAAAATAAAGACATACCTCAATATCCTAAGCCTCATGAGTTTCCTATACCTCCATCCACTCAAGTTGAAGCTTCCATCTCCTCCATCACCTCACCCTCACAAGTCCAAACATGTCAATACCTTGTTTCAAAGCATGATAACATGGATTCCTCTTCTCCTCTAGATCTAAAAATTTCTCCATGTTATGACACCTCTCCATCTTATGACATATTTCCATATGAAGATCCCAGCCTTCCATGTCAAGATCCATTTATCCTCATTAACCCACATCATGATCCCATTCCTAATCAAGATCAAGACATCCGTTATATTAAATTCATTAATTATTCTCCTCCAATTCAATATTTAACATCCACTTACCCTCCACTTCATTAAGATATTCCATGTATCCAATCCATTAATCCCCCCTTCAAGTCAAGATAAAAGTACCCATTCAAATCTCTGCCATTATCCCAATCCATCTCAAGATCCTATTATCCCTTCTAATCCCCATCATGAGCCTAATCCTCCACATGAACCTAATCCTCCACAAAATCCCATCACACCTATCCAATCCATCCATGAACCTCATAAATATAACATTAGTTCCTCCACCTCTATCCAACATGGACTCCTTCAAGAGCCTATCATTCCTTCCACATACCACCTCTCCCCCCTATTCACATGGACTCACATCTTATGGTAAAATTAATAAGCATCCCATTGGAAAAATAATGTCTCAAGATTTTGGTATACCTTCCACCCCTTCCAAATCCAAAATCCCTCCAAATTAACTCAAATGTTCCCATACCCCATACTCAACATCAATTTTTGGACCTTAAGTCCAAAAATCCATCCCTTCCTCATCCACATCCATTTTGGTCCCTTATGTTCAAAATTCCCTTCCTTCCTCATCCACATCCATTTTGGGACCTTATGTTAAAAACTCCATAACTTCCTCATCCACATCCATTTGGGGTCCTTATGTCCCAAAACCAAACCCTTCATCCCTTCCATCAATTTTGTGTCCTTACATACATCCATCCACCATATCCAAGTACACCATTCCATCACCCCAAATCCTCAAGCAAGATAAAAAAAAGGCACACATCCTTTAATCCTTCCAACACTCACCCTTTATTATTCCATCCATAAACTCTCAAAACTATCTACCCTCACGCACCCATACCATTTATATTGGAAGAAAATTGGGTGCCAAATCTAAAATTCATAAAAGTCAAAATCCACAAAAAAATCAAGGATCAACATGTCCCATCTAAAATACATGTTCAAGAAAATACAAATATGATCCAAAAGCAAGAAAAATTCAAAAGGCCACAAAGGCCCAAAAAGAAAAAAGAAAAAATCGTGTGGATTCCCAAGCTACTCATTCAAGAAATGAATCTCAAATAAAAATAAAAATTGGCATCCAACCTTGCTAATCGAAAATCTTATTCCACTCATAAATTCTCCAACCCTCCATCTTACCATCCACCATATTCCAAATTCATGTTGGGTACTTATGTCCCAAAATCCACTATCCTAGGTTTGTCATCTCCTTTGTCTATTTTGGGTCCCTAAATCCCAAAATCCACATTTTCTCTTTGATCTCCTTCACAATATCCTCCTTTAGTACACCACCACCCTTCAAGGTGTGTGCCAATGATGATCTTTTCAACTCCTTCATCCATTTATTCATAAGTCATCCAACCTCACATCCATTATACGCAAATCCTTCCCCACCATTCCACCCCATTAATCCCATATTTTTCATAAAACCTTATCCCTCCCCATCACCCCTAAACCATTTTATCTCCCTTCCAAAATCCTACCAACATCTATGAGAATATATCTAAAATTCCTTGATAAATAAATTTAAAAAAAAAATACATATCAAGGGATATCACCCATGGAACTAGATGCTTGAGTCCTTCCTCCATCTCCCTATCACATATCCATTGTCTTCCAACTTCATTTATACATCCATTACCTTATACTCATTACCTTGCACTCTATACTTTGGGGCAAGCTCCATCCATACTATTCTACCATACATGTCTTCCACATCCCCTATCCATCATCTATTATCCTATATTTTACCATCTTTGATCTTGACTATCCTATACTTTCCCTCCATCCACATCCTCCATGTTTCTTACTCCATATCTATCGCCTATCCATTATCCCACATAACTCCATCCACTTTGCCTAAATTTTATCTTTACATCCTATCCATGTCCTCCATCTCATATTCCTTGTCTTATACATTTCCTCCATCCCCCTTCCATAATCCTATATAATTCCATCCTCCTTTCCCATGTCTTTTTATCTTGATTATCCTATGTATTTATTCCATTCCATATTACCTATCCTATCCATACTTTTCTTTTCATTATCCCCTCTCCTATTCATACCCTCCACCTCGAATCCTTTATCCAAACCCCTTCCACTTTCATACCTTTTCTTCATTCAAAAACTAGAGGAACTCAAACATTCATACATGCTTTGTAAAATACAAGCCTTTACCCCTTCCATGCATATCCTTTACACAACTATACATCCATCTCACTAAATTTATCCACCATCTCCCCATCCTTCATCCTCCCACCCGTATTATGGGGGCATCCTTTGCAACATCATCGTTGGATCCTACTCCACTTAATACCCATTCTTTAGTCATCCACTCATATCCCTTACACACCATCCTTATATTGTGTGCATCCTTTATCTCACATCTTCCCATCCTTCATTTTCCTACTGCTAGTGTGGGGCATTTCACTCCTTTACCACATAGCTCTTGAATCTCCATCCTTTAATCACATATTCCTTATCCATCCATTCAATATTACCTATCCATCCATTCCATTCAACTATATCCCATCAAAGCCATCTCCCCATCTCCACCATTCCTTTTCTCTCCCTTGTAATTGGCCCCAATCCATTGTATCCTTCATCCATCTTCCAATCCCATTCTATCCAATCTATTTATTCTTCCTTCAAACCTTAAAACCATCTTATCTTCCAATTCCATTTTATCCTTCATTCATCTTCCAACTAAAATCTATCCAATTCATTTATCTTCTAATCCAAGCTATTTCATCTTGAAATTCTATCATATTCTCAAAATTCCTCTTATCTCCCTTCCTATATAATTCAATCTATATATATTCCTTCCATCCTATTCACACCTCTTATCATCCAATTATATTCTATATGATCCACTTATCTTTCTTTCATCATATTCAAACTATTTTATCTTCCAATCCCATTCCATCTAATCCATTTATCTTCTAATAAAATCAATTTATCTTTCTTCAATCTTATCCTCCAATCTCATTTTATCCAATCATGTTCCTCCTTCATAATCTAATCACATGCTATTCTACTCAATATAATCCAATCAAACTGAGCTTTATCCCATCAAAATTGATCTTTACCCCATCACACTACAATTTTCCCAGAAACTTTAACCACATGAGTTTTATCAAATCAATTCAGAGATCAACTTTCTTAGTTCCTTGTTCATTTCAAAGCTATTTCCATTTAATTTATGTTTCGACATCAATTAATCTTTTCCCATCAGGATGCATCCTTTCGGTGTTGGCTTATCAATCCTCCATCACACAATCCTATTCATGGAAAGAACTTTGGACTGAATGACTACTTGGTCATGATGTATTTTTGTTAATTTATCTTTGTGTTTCAGTAGACCCTACTCACGATTACCTCAATCTTCAATATCTTGGTGTATCTTGGATGATGTATATTAGAATATGTGTCATTTGTGGAATGATCTATTTATGGGTACTTTAGTGCATTTTTTTTGGTTATTAAATTATGGTAATGTATGCCTAACTAGGGGTAGGGCCTCATGCACTTCCACCAAGTCCCTAATAAAGAATTGGGTTTACTATGGCTTCCTCATGAGTGTCACTATATTAGTTCCACCATGATTTTTGATCTACATCTATGCTGCTAAATCTACCTTATTTTTCTAAGAGTCTATTCCATGCAAAGGAACCATGTCATCCATGTTGTCTAGCATGTGATGCATACCTCCTCTTGAAAAATAAAAATAGGGTGTGCTCTCGAATATTAATACAATAAATCCAAAAAATCTCATCTAGTTAGGTTGCATTACTTAGTTTCATTTAGCATTCTTGCAATCTGTATTATGAGGCTCCTATTTATTCACTATTCCCCCATCCTGATTGGGTCATCATGTCCCCAATTCACCCTAGATCTACCCTAACCCCCCCCCCCCCCCCCAAAGGAATAATCTTGGGCCACCAGCCCATTTCCCATTTTTCTTTCTTCCTCCTCATTCTTCTTCCTCTCTTTTGCCTTTTTTCAAAAAAAAAATCCACAAAATTTTTTTTTGCATTATTTTCTCGAGGGGGCATAATCTCCCACCATTTTTGCTTCGACATGACTTCTAGCATTACTTTTCTCTCTGGGGCATCTTATTTTCTTTTCTTTGAGGCGATGCCATCTCTGACGCCGCGTCAAAGAGGGGCAAAATGTAGAGGTCTAAAATCATCCTTTAACACTCTTATTAATATAATTTATTTTAATTAATATTCCACCTATAACATTATAGTTAATTTTAATTAATTAGTTATACTTGTTATGTTCTCCTACCTATTTAATTAAATTTATTTAATTAAATATAATTCAATATTTTTATGGTATCTAAATTTAATTTAAATACCCTTCCTTAATATATTAAATTTACACTTACTATATGATTCTCCACAAAATCCCCCCTTAAATAAATTTTAATTTATTTATTCCCTACACATTCTAATATTCTACTAAGCTATGATTAACTAAATCTAATTTGGATTAATCCTAAATCTAGCCTAGATTCCTAATCTTGTTGGAATAATGGAAGGGTGTGTGCTATGAGGAGAGGGGTGAATCAGTACCCTTAAAAATTTTACAATTTAAACCTTAGTACTCATTACTTGCATAACTGACCATTGTAGATTTTCTACTTCATACATGAAATATCATAGCATAAATGTAAATGCATGTAAAAAAACATTGAAACATTCATGAAACTCATTTACACATTACATAAGTATTTGATAACTCAGAAACCCTTGTTAGAAGTTAAAAATTGCGGTGGGGATGAAACCCACAAAGCTTCACTATTTGCAGAATGGAAGGTTCCTGTTAGGGCTACAAGTTGTGATCACTTATGATGATCTTACCCTGTTAGGAGTAACATGTTATACTTTTTAAGTCTACTCGATTAAGAGATTTTAGCAACACAATGCATGTGTGCACTCGATTAAGAGATTTAAATTCTATTTGATCCACTTATCTTTCTTTCATCGTAATAAAACTATGTTATCTTCGAATCCCATTCCATCCAATCCATTTATCTTCTAATAAAATCAATTTATCTTTCCTCCATATTATCCTCCAATCTCATTTTATCCAATCATGTTCCTCCTTCATAATCTAATCACATGTTATTCTACTCATTCTAATCCAATCAAACTAAGATTTATCCCATCAAAATTGATCTTTACCCCATCACACTAAAATTTTCCCAGAAACTTTGAGCACATGAGTTTTATCAAATCAATTCAGAGATCAACTTTCTAAGTTCCTTTTTCATTTAAAATATATTTCCATTGAATTCATGTTTTGACATCAATTAATCTTTTTCCATCAGGATACATCCTTCCGGTGTTGGCTTATCAATCCTCCATCACACAATCCTATGCATGGAAAGAACTTTGGACTGAATGACTACTTGGTCATGATGTCTTTTTATTGATTTATCTTTGTGTTGATGACATTAATTTTTCCATTAGTACACTTAGTGAAAAACATTAACAGAGATCATCGGTGGACTACAAGAATTACTGCCGGACTACAAGAATTACCGACAAACAGCGAGCATACCCGACAGAACACAAAGGTCACGAGAAAATGCTAAGTATGTAATTGACTGATGAACACTGACAAGTGTTGCACTGATGAATAGGAAATCACCGATGGGTCAATAACATAACATTGAGATCAATACCGATGACACAGTTTTGAGAACAAAACTGACAGAACAGAAAACGCATACCCGACGACCAGTTCAAGAAAGGAACACCGACAACCAAGAAAATTGACCGTCAGAACCGATAGTCAGTTAGAGAACCCGTAAAAAGTGGATCTGAGTTTTAGATGTCAGATAAAGCAATGTAATTCTATTTATAGAGTTTTAATTTGTTTTAAATCATAACTTAAGGGTCAAGCAAGCTTTATGTAAATGTTTTAAAGCATCCTAATGGATCTAAAACATATCTAACTAAAGATCAAGGTCAAGTTGTAAACCTTGGATCTAGAGTTAACTTGCGAAGCGTGAATCAAGAATTGAGCCAAAATTAAGTATAAATAGATGTTAAAATCAATTTTGAGTTATGAATTCATTATTGTTGATAACCACAAAGAGCATCTAAGGAGCAGAAGGCAGAATTCATGCAAAGTTCAAAAATAGATCACATCAGTTGTCAAGAACACACAGAGGCTACCGACAAGCAAATAAAGATATTATTCAATCATGGAAGGATAATTACTTATATGTATGAATCTTAATAGGATCTATTATCAGCAATTAAAGATTGCATACATCATCAGATTAAAGACTTATGTAGTTGCATTCTAACAAGTGCATCACATATAAAATCCTTTTGTAGAAGATGGACTTAACCATTCTTACTAAATCTCTTAACAGAGTGCACACTTAACAGTGTTGCTAAAGCTTCAAACGAAGTAGATCTTAACAAGTTTCCACTGTAATACTCCTAACAGGGTAGGTCATCAGAAGTGACCAATTGTAAGCCTTAACCGGCCCCTTCTTATATGTAGATAGTGAAGTCTTGTGGGTAACAATCCCCACCATAGTTTTTACTTCCTAATAGGAGTTTTCTATGATATCATATCTTGTGTTATGTGTTATCTATTTTCATGAATGTTTCTGTTATGGTTAC
>MU226848.1:6240644-6275091 GCA_018584345.1 Thuja plicata
TATACCGTCCATAATTACAATTTACATGTCATAAGGTCGGCCTTATACAAAATAATAACATAAACTTATTTCTAAGTCGGCCTTACATAGGTGAACAAAATATTACTGAGTCAGTAGAAGCTCGGTTTCTCAAGCTGGCTCGGTGATCTTCTGATACTCGGCATCCACTACAGTACTTGGCATCATCATGCTCTTGGTAAGAGTAGAGGCTCGGTCCATACTAGTCCCGAAGTGTAGCTTGGAACTCGGTAGCTGTGGTGACTGGGTAGATATATTGTCACTCGGTAACCACTGGTGACTCGGTAGTAATTGACTTCTCGGTTATCTTCGACTGATGACTCGGTGAATACCGTCTGCTCGGTAACTGTTGTTCTTCTCATATACTCGGTGACTGCCTTACTGCTCGGTTTGAACTGATTATTCGGTGAGCTTTACTGAATGCTCGGTATAGTCTGTGGACTGAGTGATGAGCTCGGTAAGCATTCAAAATTTAATAAGTGTTTTCATTAAGTGCATTCACTGATGCCAAATATATCATTATTCCAACAGAATGCAAATAGGGATCTCTCTCTCATTTGTTTCTCCATGTACAATGCATATGTCCATCTAGCTGATATATTTTCTTGTAGCTCCTCTGGAATATGATTTCCAAATTGTAGAGGTACATATTTGTAAGATGCCATCATCTTAATGATTGCCTCTTCTATTTTGTTCTGATCCTTGGTAGATAGAGCTCCCCATTATCTAATCTTATGATGTTTTATACTACCTTTTTTTATGATTGATTCTGCAATTTCATCAATTTTCTTTTGTACTTTTTCCTTTTCTACTTGGTTTCTTTGTTCTCTTTTAGCTTCTTCAGTTTCATCCTTGTCTTCTTTTCCTCTTTCATATCTCTTTCATTTTCTTGGTGTTGATTTCTTGGTTGAGACTTTAGGCTTTCTTTTCATATATGTTCTTACAATGACTTTCTTTAATGGTGGTGAGTCTACCTTTGTTGTTTTTCTCCTTGTTCTAGATGCAATTGTTACTTCAATAACTTTTGTTTTATTGGCCTTTGGTGGCTCTGCATCTAATTTGGTAGACTCTAAATCACTTAAAAATTTTATTTCACTGATGGGTGTCAGTTCCTTGGTGATGTCTACTGAATGTTCCAAGTCTTTATCAGTTACCAAAAGTTTCTTCTGAAGTGTATTCACCATTCTTGTTTTCTTCCTTCCTATTTTCTTGACTTCTAAACCAGTCTTAATTCTTGACTTGGCTTCCTTATATGTGCCAAATCTACTTAAATATTTTTCAAATGGTTCATTCATCATAGCTTCAATAGCTCTTGTATCCATGTCTATGTAAATTTCATATTCTAATGGTGGTAACCATGTTTTTCTTGGGTTGGCAGCTTTGATGAGTGTTCTGTCGGTGTCAACTACAAAACATATCTCATCCTTGTATTGTTAAACTAACTGGGCAGGGATTCTCATCCTCTTCTTCATCCTATTCTTGAATGTTGTAAAGTAAGAATCCAATAGGGGTTCGAAATTATATCCTAGTGATTTAATATAATCACTAATTTGTGTTGTGATAGGTCGGTTGGTGTCCCAAGTGACATTACTGATGGAAGGAAAGAAATTCTAAAATTAAAAGAATGTGCACATCAGTAGGGAATCAAACTTACATGTATTATATCAGTTTGTTCTAATTTTTCTCATGTTTTCTTCAAGTTGTTTCAGTAGCAGCTTGGCTAGGTCAAGTTACAGTCCCTTCTTCACTATTTTGTATGCAGTGTCGACTGCTCCACAAGTAAAGTTGTTCAATCTTCTTTCCTGAAAGAGTTTTTATCCAATCACATACATGCCAAAATTAATTTTAGGGTCAGTGATTGAATTGAATTTCAGACCTCTGTCATCCCACTCGGCTTTAGTTAAATCTTCAATCTCTAGGCGTCTAGGGTTCCTTAGGGATTTTTCTTTATTGGTTACGGGGTATACATTCACTAGATGAATCACATCCTTGGTGATTGGCTTGGGTTTATCTAACCACATATTTATGTTATGCACTCGGCTAAGAAAAATGTGAATCCATTTTGTAGGGAATTGGTTAACCCTTTCACTTCAATGTTCTTGTACTCGTCCTTTAGGTTACCATCCTTGCATAGCTTTTGATAATCTTCTTCAAGCTCAATGTCTCCAATCTCTGCAACTTTTCAGTGAATATATGCATAGATTTCTTCAACCAATAAACCCCTAGGTGGGATACTCAAAAATTCTCCTTTGTCATTGGGTTGAGTAGAAACCTCGGGGAAAAACTTGTAATTACGTTCTTCACAGGTCAAGTTCTTGATTAAAATGACCTTCTTGTCTTTTTCCATCTTGATCTTTGAGGTTCGTGAAGTGATTGACATTGTTCATTAATTTAGGTCTTCTTTGCAAATAACCTATTAGCTCAATAATTCTAGATACTCACTTGATGCTTATTGTGAATGCTTGAAATCTATTGGAGTAGCTTTGAAAGTGTTGTGAATCGCCCTGTAATGTAGTCACTCAAAATTACTCTTCTTTTCTCTACAATTTTCTCTTTAGCGCTGGGTGAACAAACTATTTTACATTGCCCTCTTTTATATAAAAATTCCCTAAGTGATGCATTAAATGCTTCACCTACCACTCATTTAACAAAAGGAGATACTCGATTAGCACACTAAAGTATTCATCTTGGCGAGTATACAATGCTCGATACATAGTGTTAAATGTTGGAAATACAACAATGGGAAAGCAAGATACTGAGAGGGGGGGTGAATCAAATCTTCAAAATTAAAACACTTAAAACAAGTTGATCCACATTCATATATAAATGAATCTAATGTAATCTCAGATAGCATCCACACCATGAAACAAATAACACATTACACAATAATTTGGTAACCTAGAAACCCAAATAGGTAAAATTGGGGTGGGGATGACACCCACAAAAGTCTTCACTACTGCAGTAATAAAGTGTACCTATTAAGGTTACAATGTTTGATTACAAAATGTAATCTACCCTGTTAAAGGTCTGCTCTGTTTAAAGCTTCAAATTATTACAATCTACCTTGTTAAAACACTTATCATTCATCTAGGAAGTTTTAGTTGGCTATCATTGTGGCCGAGCTAAAACTATGTAAGGCCGAGAAACATTCCCGAGCAGTTCTCAGTATGCCTAGTTACATTGCCGAGCCAAGTAGAGACAGAGATGTTAAATTATGAGCAACAGGCAGTCTAAGTGCTGAGCAAGATAGTTTTTGTATATTTGTCAGGAATGATACAAACATCAAGGATAAGTGATCTAGCCGACTTGTATAAGATTTTTGGGCCGACATTGTGTGCATTTAATATTTTTATATGGAGTTAGTTATGCATTTAATTGTTTTATCCAATGCATGACTCATTGTAAGCATTGATTGTTTTACCATCAAGGCATGGATATCAGATCTTGATCATTGATCTAGATCTCACTGTCAGATCTATATAGATATATTAGATTGCTTCGAAACCCTATTTTGTAAGTATGTATGTATGTGCAAGAGGCAGAAGAGAAATTGATGAAGTGACTGCATTTTGAAGTGAAATGCACATAAGGTAATTTTGTTCAGAAGCAGAGATCAAGCAGAGCATAACACAGTGAACAGCAGAGTAAAGATATATCAGATTATAAGATCAGAAGAGATACTGAAAAGATGAGATCCATCATCAGCATCAGAGTGCATATCAAAGGATCAATACTTGAGACTTTCTAATCATTGTATCAGGTGAAAATCTCTTAACAGAGTGGTTTTAGCAGGCCTTTATTTATCTCTTAACAGAGTGCTTACTTCATTATAAGTTTAAATCCTTTAACAAGGTAGATTGTAATGATCTGAAGCTTTTAACAGAGCAGACCTTTAACAGAGTAGATTACATTTTGTAATCAAACATTGTAACCTTAACAGGTACACTTTATTACTGCACTAGTGAAGACTTTTTTGGGTGTCATCCCCACCCCAGTTTTACCTATTTGGGTTTCTGGGTTACCAAATTATTGTGTAATCTATTATTTGTTTCATGGTGTGGATGATATCTGAGATTACATTAGATTCATTTATATATGAATGAGGATCAACTTGTTTTAAGTGTTTTAATTTTGAAGATCTGATTCACCCCCCCTCTCAGTATCTTGCTTTCCCATTATTGTATTTCTAACAATTGGTGATACTCAATTAGCACACTAAATTATTCAGCTTGGCGAGTATACAATGCTTGATACATAGTGTTAACTTGGTTGTCTTCCATATGTTCACCGACAAGCAGTTTATGCTCGGTTCATATTGACCGACCAAACTAGATTCACAAAACATAATATGAAATACCATAGTGCATCTTCATTCATGCTAATTTGGCATATTCCCAATGAATATACAAACTGATGTAAAATAGAACTTTGTAGAGTGCAGTTCCAACTTACTTGTATTGCTTAGGTGGGGGTGGTGGAATCACCTGATGAATTGGATGAGGTGTCACCAAATTTAGTGCTTGGTCCATCATTATAATTGTTTGAATCTCTCCTCCACATTTTATTTCTCATTCTCATGATGTCTTCAATAGTATTTCCATTTGCAAAAGTTCTTGACTCTATCACTCAGTCTCTACAGTCCTTACTTAAGTGGCTGACCTTATAACAGTGTAAGTATGCCATTCTAGGGTTAGTCTAGTTTCTAGATCTTCTTATCCATTTCCTCATATAGTTAGCAGCTATATTTCCATATCCACCACATGTTGTGCAATTTACCTAAGTGTTGTAATCCCAAACATATATATTACTGACTCTTCTCAGTTGATATGCATTTTCTTGTTCTTTAGGTTTCCAGACTTGCTTTATCCTTTTCTTACATTCATGAAGTGTGTGGCCATGCTTGTTCCAATTAGGAAAAAAAAATTCCATGTAATATTTCTTCTTTGGTTTGTTCACCTTAGATCTGCATTCATGTGCTTTGTGTCCATGCTTGTTACAGTTATAACAATTACCTATGAATGTAGAAGTAGTTTTAGGAATACCTTTTGTTTTTCTCTTGCAAACATTTGATGTGTGGCCTGGTTTTCCACAATGATTACATGAACACTTCTTTGGTCTTTGATTTGTGTAGACATTCCTTTGATCATCTCTATTTGATGATTCTCCATGTGCGGTATACCCTAAACTAGTATTATTGTTGAGTCTTCTTTTTCCATTCAGAAATTCATCCATTCTTTTTGTACTATCTTCAGCTTTCTTGATCATATCATTATGTTTTTATTGAATATTCACTTCATGCTTCAGTTTCTCATTTTATTCTTTTAGTTCACCAATAACTTCCAGTTTTCCATAAATTTCCATGTTCACTCGGTTGGCCTCATGACTCATAAGAACTATTTGATTGGTGATCTCAAGGTGATGTTCAGTAAGTCTTTGTATCTCAGATTCTTTCTCTTGTAATTTTTCAGTAATCTTTCTCCTCTCATCAATAGCCAAAGTTATTTTTTGTTCAGCTTGTCTTGCATTATTCATAACATCAATCATTCTTACCATTTGTGTCTCTTGACTAATCTATAGTAATTTCACTTCTTCAGTCAGATGTTGATTGATTTCATTTAGATCTGCAATGGTTACTTCAGATGTGTCAAATATACTACCAGATCCAGATCTAGATGAATCAAATAGGTCAAGTATCTCTTTTTCATGATATTTATTTTCATTGTAGCGATATTCCATGAATTTTCTTTCAGCCAATAACTCTTTCAGTTTGTTTCTTGCCTCTTTGTATTACTCAAAGAAAATCTATATTTGCAACTTCTGATTCTCAATATTTTTATCAAGCTTATACCTTTCCATTGTAAGATATTTTCTCTCAAGTGATTAAACTTTTCCAAATAATAGAACTAGCTCTGATACCAATTGTTGAAATAATGGAAGGGTGTGTACTGAGAGGAGAGGGGTGAATCAGTACCCTTAAAACTTTTACAATTTAAACTTTAGTACTCATTACTTGCATAACCAACCATTGTAACTTTTCTAATTCATGCATGCAATATCATAGCATAAATCTAAATGCATGTAAACAAACATTGAAACATTCATGAAACTCATTTACACATGACACAAGTATTTGATAATGCATAAACCCTTGTTAGAAGGTAGAAACTGTGATGGGGATGAAACCAACAAAGCTTCACTATCTGTAGAATGGAAGGTTCCTATTAGGGCTACAAGTTGTGATCACTTCTAATGATCTTACCCTATTAGGAGTAACATGTTATACTTTTTAAGTCTACTCAGTTAATATATTTTAGCAACACAATGAATGTGTGCACTCAATTAAGAGATTTACAAAAAAGGTTGTTAAGTCCACCTTATGAAAGGATTTTGTTGTTTTCTAAAAATTTTAGAGAGTAAAAAAAAATATGACCTGATTGCTACAATCTCAAATTGCTAATTACAGATCCATTAAGTACACAAAATTATATCACCTTATTGTGATGGATAATAACTCTGTTATGCTCGGTAGCCTTCTATGTAGTTCTTGATAAACTGAATTCTCTTTTATCTTTCCTTGTGCATGAAACTCTCTATATGATCCATAGATGTCCTTGGAGGCTACAATCAACTCATTCTTGATTGATTATTACATCTATATACTAAATATTTTACATAATTAGGTTTCACGCTTTTCTTGAAAAACTCTAAGATCAAAGGTTTACAACTTGATCTTGATCTCCTAGTTTGCATGAATAAAATTAGTTAAATAATTACATGCATAATTAATTATTTTCTTGATCCACAAGAAATGGTTATCCAGCTATGCAAAAATAGATTTTAAAGATTAAAGTGCTTTAGCTGACGTGTAGGTAAGATCTACTTTTCTTAGTGAAATGTTGTCTCTCAGTGTAGACTAGTGTTTGGTGATGTCTCTGTAGACTGGTCCTCGGTTGATATATTTCTCATTTGATATACTTCTCAGTTTTCAAAACATTTTGGTGATCACTGCGCTTGGTGAGTGATGTCACCCGGTGAGTGTTGTCACTCGGTGATCATGACCGACCAACCAAAACTGTTTGCTTGTATACTAATGAAAACTTATGATCCTTTAATGATTATCAAATCTATACCCATCACTATCCCCCTAATCCTACTCTAATTAGACTAATTTTATAATTCCTACAACAATTAACCTCCTAATGGTGCTCACACATGTGTGAGCACCCCTCCTATGGGATTTGTCCATTCCCTTTGCCTAAAATGACCCAAGTTATTTCTCTTACATCTTGTCTCCCCTTTCCTCTTTGGAAGATGCTCAACATGTGACTCAATTTTGGTCTCCCACTCTCTTACACTTGTCATTGAGCTATCATTTTCAATATTTTCTCACACATGTGTGAGAAAATTTCCCTCTTACATGACCACTCATTTATCCCATGTGGAATCTATGTGGATTCCACATGATATCCACCTCATCTAAGCCCCCAAAAAATCTATAAATAGGAGGCCTCACTCCTTGCAAATCATCTTTTATTATAGTATTGTTATCATGCTAGTTTAGTTCTAGAGTTTTTCATGATTTCTTAGCATTTTATAGCTTGAATCTAGATAATACATGGTAGGATAATGGAAAAATTTATCTTAGCTTGTTTCAATATTGAATACCATCATAATTCTTAGTTTTAATCTCATTTTCATTGTTGAGAGTTTGAGACAAGTTCCTCATACTTGTTCTTTAGCTCTTTATCAGTCCATTTATTTTTTCATATTTTAAATTATTCACTATCATTCCATTATCATTCAATCAAAGTGGGATTTATATATTGTGTTGGGAGAGCACACCCACAACCCTCTCTAAGATAAAATCAACAAGGCCTGGGTGCCCTTTTTTGGCCCATCAAAGGTTATGGTGTAAGGAATTTGTTTTTGAAGTATGCTTTGATATGTTAATGTAACTTATATGATTTATATCTCTAATGTTTGCATGTCAGAGGGTGATCCCAACAGGTAGGTTTCCAACATATACAAGAGGAAACATTAAGGTAGACCAATACTAAATCATTGGTTAATGTACAAGAATTGTAAAAATGAAAGGAGGAAATTCTAAAAAAATAGAGGTAATGCAAAGACATTACTCAATGGCTTATATTTGTGAAATATTATGACTCAGAGGGGGTGAATCAGTACAAATAGGTAATGAACAAATTCAACCACTAATATGATTATCTTCACTAGCAAATTCCAAACAACAAAGCATAAAACTGAAGTAAATAAATAAGAGTAAACAATATCAAGCATTCACAATATTAACACACATAACACGGGTATTTTGTCATGGAAACCTTTTTTAGAGGAAAAAACCTACTGTGGGGATCATGCCCACAAGCCCAATACTGTAGTAAATGAGTTTGTCATGTTAGGAGCTAAAAATACCCTTTCTGAGGGTCACCCTATTAGGAGTGATTAGTACACTGTTACGAGTACAATTAGATTACCTATGATCTACCTCGCTAGAGGATTTCAAACCTAAATAAAGAAGCTACCATGTTAAATTATTTATAAATAAGAACTTGTTAAATTTCACCATGTTAGGGGATTTGACATGTTGCAACTATTAGGGAAAAACAAGATTATTGATCTGTAGAATGGAACTAATTGCCTATCATATCCTTTCTACTCTTTTCCTTCATAATGATATACTGATCTCTTCTCCTTCAATTCATTATTTCCCAATCTAAAAATATGATCACAACCCTAAATCAAATGATTTAGTGTTCCTTTTATAGACTATCATTTGGTCACACAAGACCTAGAAATTTCCACCACAATTGGCCAAAAATATTAGCCAACCTCCTCGAAATTAGCATCAACAACATCCAATATGTCATCCTCAAAATGTATTACTAATAATAGAATTTATATGTCGGCATCAAATCCACCACCTTAATCAAATTAATATGAAAATTTGATCGATGATCAGATAGATAAATTGCCTTCTCGCTCAAAACATAATTCAATCAAAACTTAAGATAATTTTTTCAGTTGGAATCATGAATTCCACATACCATATATTGTTGGAAATATATTAAGGATAGGTGATTGAGAGGGGGGGTGAATCAGGAACCAATAAATCTTATTCTCTTTTATCCTTTATTATATTTTCTAATCTAATTGCATGAAATAGAAAATCAATAAACATCCAGAACACTTCACACAATAGTTGGTTACCTAGAAACATTCCAAATAGAAAGTAAAACTGGGGTGGGGATGGTACCCACAAGATTTAGTATTTTAGTATAAATTTAACCTATTAAAGCTTACAATTGACCACTTCTGATGGACTACACTGTTAGGAGCAATAAGGATTGTTAGGTCCACCTTGTGAAAGGATTTGTACAATACAATTAAGTATGCAACTCTGTTAGGAGATTTGAAAAGGACTGTTAAATCCACCTGGTTAAAGGATTTTGTTGATGCACCTATTAGGATGAACTAGTGGTTGATCTTCTATGCAACTATGATTTTATGAATGAGATCCAATGATATAATGATGATCACTTGAATGTGATAGATGAGTCTTTGTTGTTCCTTTTACTATTGTATCATTCTAATCAATCTGCCACTTCATATTCACATATATACTTATTTCACACATATTTGGATAAACATAGTATCTTACATATATATATTATCCAAATCAAATACCTTTGTAAGTCAGATTCCACGATATAAATTAATATCCAACAATAAAAACTAATTCGGCCCAATACTGATACTTGGGTCCAGTAATCCACTCAGGTGATATACTGACACTCGGGCGACATAGTAATGTGCCAATCTCTGGCACTCAGGCTATATGGGGTACTTGGGTCACATTGATCACTTGGGTAATACTGGTGACTCGGGTGATACTAATTGCCATTGTCTTCTTGGTTGACATTGCAACTACTTGGGCTACACTTCAAGCTACTTGCTCGGTCAACACTATAATGACTAAGTGTTTTGGCACTAATAGACAACAAGTCTTTCCGTAAGGTCAACAATATCCCCCTTTGGGATTAGTGGCCAAAAAAACTTATCATACCAAAAAATGATCAAACTTTTGAGTCAAAACCCCCCCTTACCATGTGCTTGGGTTTTGACCACTTCTGTGTAACTCGGTTACAACTGACTCTATTTTTTTATTTTTCAAAATTGTTTTGTGACTCTTCTATATATATCTCTCTTTTCTTTGTACATGTGTGTGTGTGTATGTGTGTGTGTGTATATATAATTTATTTATTTATTTATTTATTTATTTATTTATATTCTATCTTTTCCTCTATATACAATAACTTTCCCCCTTGTTTTTTGACACAAATGCCAAAAATATATCTACAAGTTAATACCAAAGTAGGAAAGGAAATCACTATGTACCTTCAAAATTTGAGACAAAGTATTGTCCCAATTATCTTGCAACACCTTCAGGATGTGCAACTCAATCTGAATTTCTGCTGACAACTCCATCATGAGCTCTGCAACTGAAAAGTTGTTATCATGTATGAGTGTCTTTGCATGAGCAATATGTTTCTACATAACATCCATGTATGGAAGGATTTGGCTCTATATAGTTGTAAGGTATTCCCTTGTTCTTGCTTCTTCCCTTAGAATCTATGCCTGCATATTTGTCAGATACTTGATCTTCACAAATTGTGTTGAACTTTAACTAGGGTCAAGTGCCAACTGGTTTGCACTTGCCTTCATATTTGTATCAATTTTAGTCAGCTTGTCTTTTATTCCTATGGTAAAGTTGGAAGTGTCACTCAACTTTACAAATAATGATACAACATTGTTTACAGTGGTTTCCAGAGAGTTAATGATAGTTGTTAGCTTCACTTGATCTATTGCAATCTTACTAGAAACATTCTCTAGAACCTTATTCTCAAATTTCCTTTCTACCTTCTACAGTAATTTCTCCTGACCATTAAGATCTGTGTTTAACTTGTGAACTATGTCGACAAGTTGGTCCATAATAGATTCAGTCTCATTGAATTCAATTTATAGAGAATCAAGGAATAAACCTTTGATATCTTCCAGTACTCTATTCCTTTTCTTCTCAACTTAGAGATTTTTTTGCCTTTCTCTTTTCTTCTACAGCTCACCAAGTATATCCATTTGCTTGGTTGTCAGGTTAGAAAGATCCCAATTAGGAATCACAATGTCTTCTTCAAGATCAATTTCATCAATGATTGTTTCTTTACCCTTGACCTTGGGATGAGATGAAGGAATTATTTCTTTTTCTTTCCATCATCATCCTTATCCTTTCTATCCTTAGTGTTCTCCTCAATATTTATTTAGAATAGGTCATTGACATTCTTTGCACCAAGCGTTGAATCTGTATCAACTGTAGAGACATTCACAGTATCCTTCTGTGACTCAGGTTGGCTTGGCCCAATAGTAGGTGGATCCTGATGCTTGGTTCCTACTTGACTTGATGTAGATTCTGTAGTCTTTTCCTTTCTCAGAGATATGATTTTCTAAATAGGTGATTGGGGCAGGGATGCCATCACTTCTACTGCAATCTGTTCAACATTAGATTCTTCAATGGTCTAAACATCGGGTAACTCTTCCTCTTTATCTTGCACAAGAGGGTCTGTACTCTATTTTTTTGTCTTATCTTATTCCTTGATTTCAAAGATTATTTTCCATATCTTTTTTGTGGCCTGCACAACATCTTCTATTTTCTTGTTTAAGATTTGAAAAGTCCTAAACCTTGGAGTGTTATTACTCTCATACTAATTCATAGCATCTTTTGCCTCTTTACTGGTTATAGTAGGCATGACTTGCTTCAAGGTTTCCATTATGATATCCTTTTTAGTTTGTACTGCATTGTGCCAGTGAATGGTGATTGCCTTGAGAAGGCCTTTAGTAGTATGGCTTTTCAACTCAGATGGATCATACTTCCATTTTGTCATTTTCTCTACTATTTCATCCTCAATCATCTTCTTTGCATCTTTAGTTCAGGTTGCATACTTCAATGATTTGAGAGATCTCATACCACTGCCTCCTTTCAAATCTTCAATCCTCTTCTCAAAGGTAGGTGGTAGCTTCTTAAATATGACTGTATCTTCTTCTTCATCATCTTCCTTAGGAAATTTATGTTTTCTTCTAGATCTAGTGAAAGAAGGGGTAGAGGCCTTACATGTTTTCTTGGGGTCTAGCCTCTTCTTCTTAGGAGGCTCTGCTTCTACCTCTTCTTCTTTCTCAAATTCATCATATTCTATCTTTATTTCATATCCTTTTCTTTCAGTGATTGAAGGATGAGACTCAAAAGACTTTCCATATTTCTTTCCAATCTTCTCAATTCTCTTCCTTCCTCTCTTTGGGATTTTAGGAATCTCAATCTCTAATGAAATTTTTCTCTTGGCTTCTTCATAAGTACCAAAATATGGTGCTTTGGGATCAACAGGCTCATTCACAAGAGCTTTAATAATGTCTTTTGTCTCATCAATATTAACCTCATATGCAAGAGGTTTAACCCATGCAACCCTAGGCTTGATTGCTTGAATGTATACTTTGTCATAGTCAACTAGGAAATAGACATCATCTTTATAGTCTTCTACCAATTGTTTAGGAATTATGTACCTATTCTGCATCTTTTGTCTAAAATTCTCAAAGTATGCATCCATGATGCTCTCAAAATTATCTCCTAATTCTGCTATAAATTTGTTTATCTGATAAACTATGGGTCTTTCCTTTTTCCATAAAATTGTGCCTTTGGAAGGGAAAAACCTCTGAACATAAAAGAATGTGCATACCAAGAGTGAACCAAACTTACACGGATTGGTCTTTGATGCCCATATTCTCTCCATGTTTTTTCTCAATTGGATGAGCTACAACTCAGCGAGGTCGAATGAAAGATTGTTCTTGACCACTTTTTATGCCAATTCCACATCCTCACATGGTACACTATTTGGTCGGCTAGAACTGTATATTTTGTGCGCAATTACATGAATACAAAACTTCAATTTCATGTATGTAACTCCATTCAATCTCATGCCTCTTCCATCCCACTCGACAAGAGTCTTCTTGGCTAGGTCGTCCCAGGGTAGGGTTTTGGTTGCCTTGGATTTTTTGAGCATTGGGTACCCTGTCACACGGTATACCATTGTCTTGGTGATCTTCACTAGTTTCTCCAACTAGAGATGCATGTCATGAACACAACTTAGAAAAAACCTAATCCATTTTATCTGGAATTTTTGTGGCATATGAAAAATGTGGGTTAAACCCTTAACTTCAAGGTGTTTATGTTCTAGCTTCATATTCCTAGCTACACAAAGTTTTTCATATGCTTGATTCATCTCTAGTGTGCCTGGCTGTTGAATTGTGCAATGATAGAAAGCTTGGATGTCGTTGATCAATAGTACCTTCGGAGGAATTTGGGAATGGGATCCCATTGGATCTGTCTCTTCTGCAATCGTAGGATAAATTTTAAAATTTAGCAGTTTATAGAAAGCATTCCTCACCAACATCTCAGATCCCTTCTTAACCTTACTGCTAGATGAAGATGCCATAATCACTCAGAGGATTAATAAAACTTTGTTGTAACTGAATCTTTCAAACACAAATTTTCTCTATAATCGCTAATAGCTCTTAGTCACTTCTATAAACTGTAAATAATAACCCTTCAACTTCACCATTTATGAGAAATTTCATCATAGATTTTCATTAAATGCTCCGTACTTGGTATTTGTGACAACTCGGGTAGTTCTCCCAGACTTGCTTAGAAGCTTGGTGAAATCTGACCTTTACATTTTTGAAGCCATACAACCCAACTTAACTCGGTTAAGCCTATGTAAATCAGATGTAACTGAGATCCTGACTCGGTTAGAACCATAATGTGTCCTAGTGCATCAATATGTATATTTGGACTTGCTAGCATATCTGGAATTGATGTATGATGGCTTGTATGCACAGTTCCAGTTGTCTCCTTGCATATTTATTTGGAGATGGTGGCTCCACCCAACTCACTGCTTTGGGTGTCATTCGATCCTTCATTGTTTTGGTATGAATTTGTAGGAGACTTCCTTACCCACTGCTGACTCATTTGTGTTCTGATTTTAGAAACTTTTACTTTTCCTTTCTCAAAACCAGTATCCACTTTTTCTCTGTTCATGCAATTCTTGCTTAGATGACCGAGTTGTTTACACACATAACATCTCTTAGTAGGATTCATCTTTATGAGGTGAATCTTTGCACAATTTGAACCAATATGCCCATATTCACCACAATGACAACATCTACTCTATGTGTTGTAATCACAACCAACAATTTCTTTAGCTAGTTTCTCAGCAGGGTTCCATTTCTTAGTTCTACACTCGAAAGACTTGTGACCTTGTTTGTCACAATTGAAACATTTTCCTTCAAACTTAGGTTTCTTAGTGCAGTCACTTGCCCTATGTCCATGTTTTTTTCACTTGTACCATTTACCATTAAACTATGACTTACCATTGCTCCAACACTTATTTGATGTATGCCCTAAGTTACCACAATGATTGCAAGTAGATTTGTTGTTCTTTTGAGCTCCTTGTTGTGAGGATTCACCTTGTTCAGTATAACCTAATCCAGTCTGTCCATTATGTCTAAATTTATTTTTCTCTATCAAATGATCCATTCTCACCTATGAATTCATCATGCTCTCATTGGTTTTCTTTTTAGTATTGAGATCATTCTGCAGTCTTTCATTTTTAGTCTTTAGATTGATAACTTCTTGATTTGAGCTATTGAGTTGATTATCATATCTTCTTGCTGAAGTGAAAAATGATAGATTTCTTTTTCTTTTTCCTCTAATCTTGTACTTAGTAATATTTTATCTTCTTGTGCTATTTCTTTGTCATTTTCTTCTTGGTTCTTTTGTTCCATGACTTCACATATTCTAATTGAATGAGTTTCTTGTTCTCTCTTCAACTTTCTGACTTCTTCATGTAAATTGAGATTCTTTGCAAGTAGGTCTTCAATGGTTGCATCAGGTTCTTTAGAACTTCTTTCTTTTCATAAGTCTTCAATTATTTCTTCTATGTAATTTTTATCATTCATTTGCACTGCTAAATTTTTTCTTCTTTTCAAGAATGAGAGAGTTGCTCCTTGAGTTTTCTGATTTGATCCATGGCCACTTATAGATCTAGCTTTTCATTTTCGATGGCTTTATCTAGTTTGTATATTTCCATTGCCTCTGATCTTAAGCTATTAAACTAATTTTAAGAGAACTTTCCGCTTTGATACCAATTTTTTGAAATATAGTGAGGCTAGGTGACTGAGAGGGGGGTTTGAATCAGGAACCAATAAAAATTATTCTCTTTTATCCTTTATTAGATTTTCTAATCTAATTGCATGCATTAAATAGAAAATAAATAAACATCCACAACACTTCACACAATATTTGGTTACCCAGAAACCTTCCAAATAGAAAGTAAAGCTGGGGTGGGGATGGTACCCACAAGATTTAGTAATGCAGTATAAATTTAGCATGTTAAAGCTTACAGTTGACCACTTCTGATGGCTTGCCCTGTTAGGAGAAATAAGGATTGTTAGGTCCACATTGTGAAAGGATTTGTACAATAAAATTAAGTATGTAACTCTGTTAGGAGATTTGAAAAGGACTGTTAAGTCCACCTGGTTAAAGGATTTTGCTGATGCACCTGTTAGGATGAACCAGTGGTTGATCTGGTATGAAACTCTGATTTTCTAAATGATATCCAATGATATAATACTGATCACTTGAATGTGATAGATGATTCTTTTTTCTTCCTTTTACTATTGTATCCTTCTAATCAATCTGCCACTTCATATTCGCATATATACTTATTTCACACATATTTGGATAAACACAATATCCTACATATATATATTATCCAAATCAAATACCTCTATAAGTCGGCTTTCATGATACAAATTAATATCCAACAATAACAACTAAGTCAGCCTAATACTAATACTTGGGTCCAGTAATCCACTCGGGTGATATACTGACACTAGGGTGAAATAGTAATCTGCCAATCTCTATCGGGCTACACATGGTACTCGGGTCACATTGATCACTTGGGTAATACTGGTGACTCGGGTGATATTGATTGCCACTATCTTCTCGGTCAACACTATAATGACTAAGTGCTTTGGCACTAATTGACAACAAGTCTTGCCATAAGTTCAATATATATGTATAATCTCTTATTTCAACATTTGAATCTTTCCTCAACTTGGCCGCTACCACAACATGTATCTAATACTATTCTTCCTAAACACCAGTCAACATACATAGTTTGATCTTCCATTTATCGATCATGTACATTGCTTACCAATCACTATAATCATGATAACTGAATGTATTTCCATCAAGGATAACCAATTATGCATCCATGTATGACTGCTCTTCATATCTCCTCCAAAACTATCTTAATCCCAACAATCTCCCCCTTTGGCATTGATGGCAAAAAATACTCAAAGTTCTTGTCATATTCAAAATTCTCTCATGCACAACTCATACTCAAATCATACCCCCCCTTACATTATGCATTCTACTATAGCTATCCATTTCCATCTCTCACATCTATCCATTTCCCATACACCATTATTCCTATACATAATTCTTATACATCATTCTCCCCATTTTTGTAAACAATGACAAAGGATTACAAGTACTTACCAGAATTGCATTCTATCAAAAACATCCTTGAAATTTGACTTTGCAGTATCCAATGACTTTTCCCATGACTCTTGTAAGTGCTCTATAGATAAAATTGTCCATGTATAACTGATGTTGTCCATTCCACAACATCCAAACTACGCACCTCTTGTAGACTTAATATTTTTTTGCATCACTTAAATTTTGTTGCATAAGATCTATGGTGGAAGCCAGATAGGTCTACAGCTCCATAAGTGATATTATTCTTTTGTCTTTCTCTGCTTGCAACTTCTTCATGTTGTATGAAATCCTTTTCACCTTAGCAGTGTATGTTGAAACTGAACTAGTTAGGGGATCAAACTTTGTAACCAAATCATAAAGCTCATCTTGAGATTCCTCTATCTTCTTTGTCAGATCCTATGTAAAAGATGTAAACTTCAAAACCTTTACAAGTATCTATCCTATCTACTGTATAATTTCCTTCATTTTATTCACTAGAATTGCAAGTGAGTCTTTCTCTACTAATATAATCTCTTTCAATTTGTCATCTCATTTCTTATCATATTATTTTATTTCCAACTCTATAGGTTTATTCTCCAAGTTAGGTACTTGATCATAAAAAACTTTGACCAATATACCCAATTGATCAATATGATTATCTTTTTTTTCATATACCAATTTAGGTGCTAAATTCCTAATGATGTTTCTGGATCCTTTTAGTATTCTTACCTTCTTTTTATTTCCCTTCAATCTTTCCCTTTCAACTTTATCCTTGAGTTTATCAGACATTTTCAATATCTCTTTAGGGTTCATCTGAGTAATGTCAATAGTTGTTTTCATTTCTTCATCTTCAAAGTATTCTTCATCTTCTTCGGAACTAATTAGATTCTTTGTTTTTCCCTTCTTCAATGTGCTACCTTCACTGGTTAGATTTAGTTTCCTTTTCAATAAAAGTATATCCTCATCATCCTGTTGTTATGTCACTACCTCAGCAATCTATTCTTTCAGGGCTTCAACATTAGTTTGAGTTCCATTGTTTTGTGTCTACTCTGGAATATCAAAGAAAAAATTATCTATGACACCATTAACCTCTTCATTTTCTCTCTCTTTCTCTTTTCTTTCCTCTTCCACCAATTTGTCTTTAGCAGATGTCTCAGACTTTACAAATTTTTTCAGCAAATCCACTATTTCATCTCTTATGAATTGTGTTTCTCCAATGATAATTATTGTAACTCTGTTCTTTTTCTTAGATTCTTCTCTCAATGCTTCAACTATCAACTCAATATGTTTGGTAAAAAAATCGATTTGTAAAATTGCAGGTGCTTTCTCCATCATTACTATGTCAATCTTCAAAGCTTCTCTCCATATTTTGTCAATTTAATTAAATAGTTCCTTAGGTACAGCTTTGTATAGTTTACTTGGTGCTTTTCAAAAAGTTTGTAGACTTTCTACAATTGCATCTTCTATCTTTCTTTTCTCTTCACTATCAAATTTGTCAAAGTGATCCCTATTAGTACTCATTTTTGTGAGTACTATTTTAAGATTTTTGCAGAGCTTCAATGGCAAAATTCTTTAGTTGTAGAGATGTTTCCTCTTTATCTTGCGTGTGAAATTCGTAGAGGGTTGAAGAGGTTGTTTTTCTGGTCTTGGATGGTCTTTATGCAGTTGAAAGTGTTGAAAATGGTTGGGTTATCATTGGCACCCTCGTTGGTTTATGTTTTGCCTAAAATAGTTTAAGTCCTTTATCCCACATTGGTTGTGCAGTGAAGGAACTTAATGTTTTTATATCATAACCTTTGGAGGTTAAGTGTCTAAAGGAATGCAGACTTTTGGCTATCATTTCATGGTCAAGCAGTTAAGTTACAGTTAGTGGCAGCCAACTGGCAGACAGGAAGGATAATTTTGTGGGCCCGCACTCAAGTGACTTGGTCGATGCAGTGACAGGTATCGGCAGGCATTATGGCACGATCTGAGTCATGATAGGTCCTGTTAGATAGTGCAATGGCATGGGTGCTGATGTATGGAAAACTGATAGGTGGAAAGTCCAAGTAGGATGACAAGTTGGCAGAGGTCCCAGCAAATCAGGTGGTGCCACATGGCATAAGCAGCGAGATAAATGGTGGGACTGGTAAGGTGGATCAAATGAAAGGTTGATATGTGGAACCATTAGCAAAGATGAAGGTGGGTAAATGGGAGATCAAATCCAATGGTTTTTTCCATTGCATGAAGGAAGGATGCACAATGTATATGCATCGCAAGATGGAGATATTTTTCATGCATCTAGGTCAGCGATAAGAAGTGTGGGGCCTATGCAGAAAGGTAAGGGATAGGTGGTCCTAAGTCCTAATGATGAGGTGCCACTTGGAGGTCAATGGAGGTTGATCAGGCTTAATTAATCATTTTTACTTGATGCTCAGGTGATTAAGAGGGAAATCTATGGTGGTGTTTTAAAATCCAAAGAGGTTTCAAATCTTGACTGTTGATGTTGTTTTGTGTGCCACCTATAGCCATTGTAACTAGATTTCAAATTTTTAAATGTATCCATCAAGGTTTTCAAGCGGTGAGCCATGTCGTGTACTGTAGAGAAATTAATTGGTAGATATGATTTCTTAGGCTTCTTTTACACATTTTTAGGGCATTTCTTAGATAGGGATTGGATAGTTTAGAGCACATTTATGATTGAGAGGTGGCTTATGGTTTTCTATTCTGATTTGCATATCTTTTGTACTCCTTAAGCGGTGCCTTGTCTCTTCTTCTTTTATGATGGATTTAATCCTAGGTCTAGTGATTAGAGGATTTGATTTCCTTTGAAGGCATGTAGAACCTAAATGAATTAAATAGGAATGGGCTATCCATTACTTCTTTGAGGGAAGGATTGTTCTTGAATGTCCCGAGGTGAGTAGTGGTTTCATATCTAATTGTACTCATGATGTTCAATCATCATGGAGTTAAATCATCAACACAATTTCTTCCACAAGAACCCTTCAAGAACCCCAAATCAGCCATGGATTTATATCATCAATGCAATGTCTTCCACAAGTTAGAGGCATATTCCATCATTAAACAACATATTCCAACAATAAATCCATAGGATATTATCTGATCCAATCAACAACTTGGTGTAAACATAAACATAAATATCATCCCTATGAAATCTTATGCATAATTATCAGTCCATATTCTCATCCATTAATCCACTATTAGAATCCAATTCCAAAATACCAATCATCAACCAATCAACATCTTTGATTCCATTTCACAAACAATGCTATCACCCATCTTTCAAATCTATCCCAATTGTGATAGTTTTGATACTCTATAATATGTTATTCATAACTTTCTTTCTAGGTGTACAATGGATGATATCTCCAGTGGAGTTTTAAATAAATACATTTTTTAAAACATATCCCAAAATGAACACGATCCAACAGTTCAAATAAAAGTTATAGTCTTTGCACCGATACCAATGTTTACTGTCATAAAATAGAGAAAACATCCACACACATCCATCTAGGGAATCAAGTTTATTACTCCATTATTATCCATTTAATCTCAAACCAAATTCATTTTAAAGATAAATTAATCCCCTTCAATAATATATAACTTTTATAATTTTCCAATGGTGCATTTGTGAGAAAACGCAAACACTTCCCAAACAGCCTCTTCTATGAGGGTTTCAGACTGTTTTTACCAAAACATTCATATATTTCAAAATACTTAATGAAATAAATCCAAACTAGAAGGAAATGAAATATTTCTCATTTTTCTAACTTTACATGCCAATAATACATTTTTCCCAGGTCGTACAAGTCCGTACAAGTCTTGGGAACAGCACTGTACTATAAAAAACCAATCAAAACACTAAGAAATGAATGCCAAATCTTACCAAAATGACTTTCTTCCTTCCAATAAATTTCCCAACTATTTTTGGATCATAAAATCAAGGCTTAATATATTTTATTGTGAATTCAACCACTCATAACAACCTTTTAACCTCTTTTGCAACTTTTTGTTGCATTTGTGCAACTTTGCTTGACAACATTTTGTTGTCAAGTTGACAACTTTTACACTTTTTCACAAATGACTTCATGGCTTTATAAAAAACCATTCAAAAACATCATATGACTCCTCAAATGACTAAATACATCTATTTTATCCTTTTCCTGGCTTTGTTACATCATTTTGAACTTATGACGAACTAGGCCTCAAATGACAACTAAATGACACCTTTACATTTTTATTTGCCCTTAGGTATTACATTTGATTCTATTACATGGAATATCAAATCCAAACATATGGATTAACATATAAAATTTAAAATATCCCTCAGGATCTCCTACAAATTCATGATGTCTAGGTGCTCCTGCACCAGACTACCAAGCTTTAAAAGTTTCCAAGTCTCTTGGAAACATGGAACCAAAACCCTCCAAGAAAATATAGAACAAAAATATTATTTACCTCCTTTACCTCTATACTTTCATTCCACTTTCCTTATATTCTTTGTCTTCAAGGACATAGGACTATCCTTTTCATATTCTTCTCTAATTCCCCTATCAGTGGAGCATCAATGGTTGTAACTCAAAGGTTCCAGAAAATCCACCACACCTCTTCCTGCTTACCGACATACTGCCATCTTACCCATCCAAGACCTTGGAAGATGCACTACCACCCTCCCTTAGCGGCTTATCTCTTTGCACCTTCTACCCAACTTCATCTTGATGGAGACAATATAAAGACCCTTTCTTAGGCCTTCCACACACACCTTCATAAACTTCCTTATTACAGCTTTGATGGATAATAACCCTGCAACCAAAACAAGTACACAAACCACAAACAACCAACCCAGATCTTTTGTTGGGCTCTGATACCAATCTTATGTAGAGGGAATCGATGATATTCATTACTTATGGTATCCCAAAACAATATATCAAACTAATATAACTTTTAACTTATAAACGTGTGACTTGCTGTCCACACTCAGACAGTTTTGATAATAGTCCACTCTGCAACCTATAACTTGCAAACTTGACAATATTTTAAAAATCTCTTTGGTGTAAAGAGCGTAATTAGGTTTTTTAAAACATATAAAAAATTTGGAAACATCCAATGGTTGGAGGATAAGTTAAGGTCTTCGAACAAAGACCATTTTTTTCTGATTATCACAGAAAAGACAAATCCATTTCTCAAAAGTCCATAACATTAAAATAATCTCAAAACCTGATCCATTACATTGTGGACTCCTTTCAAAAAAAAATGAAATCAAGAAGCATATGAAACTTCATTAATAATGAACTCTCAAAAACTGATTCTCATCCAAACATTTACATTATAAATAACGGGAATGACTCAGAGAAAACTGCAAACACCATTATATCCAAAACAAATACATTTCAATAAAATCCATGAATACAAATATCAATGGCTCTCTGGCTGGAGGCAAGAGAGCCCAATTCCTTTCATCTCTTTCCCACTATCTAACTGTAACTTCTTCCTCTCTCCTTTGTTCCATTACAATAATGTCAATTTAAAGACAATGTTTGATGGTTACAAACCATTCATCTACCCGAGTCCCTTTGTATTCCTTTTGGAATCTTGATTACAAATGTCATATAATGTTTTATTAAAATGCAGATTAACAAATCTATGATCCCATGAACTTTTAAATTGACTTAAGAAATATTCCATTTCTTGACATGATTTAAATAACATGAAATTTGAAGGAGAAGATGGTGCCCCTGCACCAAAGTGTGAAGAGGGGTTGCTTCTTGTTGAAGGCGGGACAATTGGTTGGCAAGACAGATCAAATCATATCTTTGTAGATCTTTTAGAGAAAGATCAAATTGGTGAGAAGAAGGATTTTAGTAAATCAAATTGTTGAAGAAGGATAGGTGTCAGATAGATGTTACCTTTAGGGTTCTCCTTCTTCTATATATCTCTTTCTTTTCTTTTTTTTAAAGGTTTGGAAGTTTTGGATTCCAAGTTTTGGTTCCAAGCTTTAGCCCCAGGGGGATATAGCAGACTCTATCATATTGTATCTAGATAGAATAGAAACTTTTAGATATTTTGCACATTATTGAAGTGGTGTATGTTTTAGATCAAGTTATAATATGAACATGATTCATCATACTTATTACAATTTTTCCAGTTTCAAGTCTCTCCTTGGTGTTTATCTTTTGAGTTATGAATCTTATGGTTCACTACATAGAACTTCTCTATGTATATGTTTTATTCCCTAGTTTTTATCTAGGATCAAATTAAATCATCTTTGGATAAGACATAGAATATCTAGATTTTTCAACATAAGGGTCTTATAAGTAGTGGTTGGTCTAGATTGATTATGTTTATAGATTTGAGTCTTTGAAAATAGTTGGTTCATGTTTTCTATATCTGTATTTGAGGCATTGCCCAATGGATAAGGAACTGATTACAGATTAGTAGATTATGTTGAGATACATGTTTGATTGGTTTTGGGCTATATTCTGCAGTCTTACACATCAAAACCATTACTAATTTCTTTCATATCCTGGTGGTTGGTTTTCTGTCCTACATGGTAATAGAGAGTCAATGAATGTCTGGTTAGCATTTAGTACTTTCTTACCATTATCTATTTTTATAATCTAGATTAATAAGGATTTTAAAGAGTTGAATATCTATCTGGATTATGTGTACCCACCTTGGTTTAACAGAGCCAGAAGTAAAGAGGGTAGTCTTGTCCCTATAGTTGGTCTAGTTACCTTGCAGAGCTTTCATACTTGGAGCTAACCACTCCTAACATCAGTCGCAGGGTATATTGCTGGCTTTCAAAGTATAATTTTTTTCAAACACCAACAAAATGATGACTCTACTGGGGATAGAGATGCAAAAATCTTGTTGAAATTTTAAAGGAATCTCTGTTGTTCTATTGATCATATCATTTGACCCATTTGAGTCACCAATAAAATGGTGACTCTACTTGGGAAGTGCAGTATATTGTCATAAATGACTAGTAATTTGACCATTGGAAGCATAGAGCTACCTTGTTGTTTTAATTTTCCTTGAGAGATCCTTTATCTCAGTTTTCATCTTGGTTAAGTGTTGTATGCTCGCAATTTGTTTTGGGTGGCGACTTTGACAACTCTTTGTAGTAGTGTTGAGTAACAAAAAGGGTTTTATACACACTTTCCCAAAATGAGTAATAGAAATACTAGGTCTTGGCTGAGAAGACATCCTAAAGACAAGTTGGAAGATGGATTTCCAACTACCTCTAAAGATGATCAGCCAAGGAAATGATAGAAGAACATAAGAGTCCCCCAAAATGAGAGACAAGAGGATAACACTAGAGAAGAAGAGCCAATCCAATGTAGTCATGAAGTAAATGTCTTAGAATATGAAGAGGTTGTAGATTTTGGATTGGGTGCTTATGAAGATTATCATTCTCCTAGTGAGAAGGATGTTTCAGAATCTGATACTACTCTCCCTAATTTTGATAGTGTGGTAGAGGAAATTGCTCAATTGGATAGGAGAATCCAAGAGCAGATTACCATCAGACAACGAAGAGAAAAGGAAAGAGAGAATAAGATCAAACAAGATTAGATTATGCTTGAACAAAAGAAGAGGTAATTATTGAATCTGGAGGCATTGAACTATGTTGAAGAGCTTGAGAAAGTAGAAGAGGAACATGTCATACAACAAGTTCATGTTACTCAAGATCCTAAGAATAAAGGAAAGTAGAGGATGACATGAGTTCAAATAAATGAAATTGTGAATCCCAAAATTCCATTAGATCTAATTTCTAAATTGGAAACTAATCTAGAGAGGGATAGAATGGAGAAAGAAATCATAGCTAAATATCTTGAGAAGGTAGAGTTGGAGGTCACTGCTTTGGAGATGAAGAAGAAGGTTTATTTTCTCAGAAAAACTACTAGGCCTTCTCATGCTGGTGATGAGGCGGCTACAACATCAAATTTCAGGGCATCTACTTCTCAAATTGGCAATAATTTTCAAGGGAGACCAACTCATACAAAAAGGTACAAATAATTTTCTTTCCTTAATGTTCCTGGTTATCCAAATGTAGTCCTAAATGAGTTTATAGATAAACCCCCCAAGTTTTCTGGAAATAATGTTATTACTTGTGAGGAGCATCTAAAAAAATTTATTGATATGATGGATGAGTATGAGATTGTGCATGAGGGTGTATTGATGAAGCTCTTTGTTTAGTCTCTCATTGAGGATGCTAGGGATTGGTTTCGAGGGTTACCTTATGGTTCTATGGGGTTTATGGGTGAACTAAAAGATTGTTTTAAGGATAAATATGGTGATAAGACAAATGATGGATTCATGTTGAATGATTTCAATAATATTAAAAAGAATAAAAATGAGGATGTTGTTGAATTCAATATAAGATTTCAAAGAGCCATACATAGACTTTTCCAAGTTATGAGGCTTGATGATAAGGTTTGTCATGCCACCTATTTAAATTCTTTTGATTCTAAAATGGGATACCTCCTTAGAGATAAGAATCCTAGAAATATTAGAGAATATTATAGGACAGATGTGAAAATTGAGACTAATCAGGGAAGTTGGGTAGAAGAGAAGATTGGAAGCCTGCTAGAAGATTATCAGATAGGCCTTCCAATTTTAAACCTAAAGAAGAGGTTAATATGAAGCAGATTCTAAGTGCCATAAATAATTTGAAGCCTAAAGAAAACAACAATGTTGGGGCTCCAAATAATGACAGGCCATTCATAAATCACTTTAATAGGCAGCCAAGAATGCAAAATTACCCATATACTACCCAATGGAAGGATGGGAATCCTATTTTCCCACAAAACAAAGACAAGCATGATGATAAGACTCTTGATCCTCTGCAAAGAAACTTTGTCAATGTATGTGATGATGTTTCATGGTGCACGGCTTGTCAATCCCCACACAATCCTAATTATTGTGTAGTTGCCCTAAATATATCTGCAAATGAGGCACAACAAGAAAGGGGAGAGGAGGATGAATTTTATTATGATAGTGGTTGTGCAATGACTTGTTCACACTTGAGGGGTGAAGAAGAATCTAATGATGAAGCTAAAATCCAAGATTTGGATTCATCCAGTGAAGGAGAAGAAGGGATTGATGACATAAGGTGTAATGCCATAAGAGGTAAGGATCCTTTTCTAGTAAGAGGACCTTCAGATGAAGATATTGCATAAATCACCGTAGATATGGTTACTCAAGAAAGGAGTAAGTACAATTTGAGAAATAGGGCAGTTGGCAATGCAGATGGAAAACCAACAGGCATTTTTATTTAAGAAACAAGAGCAGACACTAAGAAAACATGAGGAAAAGAAAAACCTATTGAGGGTGTCAAAAGAATAAAAGTTAGAAAATAAGATAAGCCTAATAGTCCAAATGTTGTCCACAAGATAAGAACAAAAATACTAGAGGAAAATGTTTCCTCTTTCCAAAAAGATTAAAAAAGACTTGAGCCAAGCTTGGCCACTAAAGTTGAAAATGGAAATGTTGTCACTTTGAGACAAGACAACTCTGATATAAAATACACCCTTGTTGATATGAGGCAATTGTTGTCATAAATCACTGTCAAGGTTCCACTTTTGGAAATGATGAGGATTAAGGAACATAAGGAAAATACCTTGACATGGGTGAATATAATTTCTTTCACCAGGATTCAGAGGCAAGAAAAGGTTGAGAAAATGGGAAATCTAAAAGATAAATCTGATAACAAGGGGAAATAATTAGAAGAGATTGTTTCAAAAATCCTTCAAGTTTTCTTGAATACAAATCATGTGAAGACTCCTTTGGGAGCTATGGATCAAACATTATAAGAGGATAAAAAATTGCATGATATATTTAGGAGCATCAAACACTGTCATGTCTGCATAAATAATGAAGTCAATGGGACTGCAGGTTGATTCTCCTCTTGGAAGATGTCAGGCAATGGATTCTAGAGAGGTACCTATCATAGGTACTATTAAATCTCTACCATGTAAATTGTCTTCATGTCTAGAGAAGATGCTAACAATGAGTGTCCTAGTGGTTGATATTCCTCCCCAGTATGGAATGATGTTATCAAGAAAGTGGAGTGCTTCAATGGGAGGAAGTATTCAATGTGACTTATCCTTTGGAACTTTTAGTATAACTGGTAAAAATTTCAAGGTATCCAGGGAAACTAGAACTCCTCACATGATTGAGGAAAGTGAGGATGAAAATATGAATTGTTTCTTGGACACTGATATTAGATCCTTTCAAGTGAAAGATGGGAAGGTTGAAGGAGAAGGTAAACATATGTTATTATCTAAGGAAAAGGATAGACAGGTAGATAATAATAACTTGTAGACTATGTACTTTGATGGTGCAATCTCAAAAGAAGGAGTTGGTGTAGGATTTATGTTGTTGGATCCTAGTGGTAAAACCTTCAAATCCTCATTTACTTTGTTGTTCGCATGTACTAATAATGTGTTAGAATATGAGGCCTTATTAATTGGATTAAGATTAGCTTGATGACATAATATAATAAATATCAAAGTGATTGGAGACTCTGAATTGGTGATTTCTCAAATAAGGTCTAAATATGCTTCAAAGAATTAGAGACTAAAGAAGTATAGAAATGTTGTTTGGGATGAAGTTGAAAACTTTGATTCTTTGGGCATTGACTGGATGGATAGAAGTCAGAACAAAATGGCAAACTTATTGGCCAATATTGCTTTGAGGCCAGAAGACATTACTTTTACAGGAATCTCTAAGATAGAGGTTCAATCCAGGCCTTCCATTCTAGACAATGTTGAAAGATGACAACCCTTTGAATATGATTTAAATATTCTAATATTTTTATATTGTGAATAAAACTTTGGAAATTAAGAGATGGATTTTAGTGGCTTTGTAGAGACTTTGGATGATAAAGATATTAATTTTAGTAAGGATTTCTTGAAACTAAAATCAAATAGGTTTCCAAAGGCATTGGTTGTTTTTCAAAAAGCTTTTGATAATAAGGACAAGCCTTCTTCCACAAGGACTGTGAAAAATCCTAAGGACTTGGAGGAAGTGAATTTAGGAATAGTTGAAGCTCCTAAGAGGGTATATATTGGTAAGAAAATGTCTCCTATACTTAGAGATTTGTTGGTTGATTTCTAAAAAGGTATAGACATGTCGTTGCTTGGTCTTATGATGACTTAAAGGCATACAGAGAAGACCTTTTCCAACATGAGATTACTTTAAAGTAAGGCACAAAGCCTTTTAGACAGAAGTTAAGACCTATTAATCCCACCCTGGCACCCAAGATGCAAGAAGAATTGAAAAATATGAGGGATCCCAAAATAATCAAGCCTACAGACATTCAACATGGGTATCCAATTTGGTACCAGTAAGAAAGAAAAATGGTGATGTCAGACTTTGTGTAGATTTCATAAATTTGAACATCAACTCATTAAAGGACAACTATGGTCTAAAAAATATGGAACTATGCTACAAAGAGTCACTAGATCTGAATTGATGTCAATGTTGGATGGATTTTCAAGATATAATCAGTTCATGGTTAAGGAATCAGAACAATTCAAGACTTCATTCACCACACCATGGGGGACTTATGTGTATGTCAGAATGCCTTTTGGCTTGAAAAATGTTGGGGAAACTTTCCAAATATCCATGGATGTGGCATTTGAATATTTCATAAATGAGTTTCTAGCAGTCTACCAAGATGATCTTAAAGCTTATTTAGCAAAAGAGGATCAACACTTTAGTCATCTTGAAAGACTTTTTGTGAGAGCATTGGAATATGGGGTTTCTTTTAACCAAAAGAAGTGTGTTTTTGGGGTTACAGAGGAAAATCTCTTCAGAAATATTGTATCTAAAGATGGAGTTAGAATTGACCCTAAAAGGGTAGATTCAATTGATAGAATCCCTCGGCCAAAGAATGTCAAGGGCATTCAATCTTTCTTTGGATAGGTAAATTTCTAGAGGAGATTTATTACAAAATTTGTAGAAACTAGTATTCCAATTTCAAGAATGATGAAGAAAGGAGCCAAAGTAGAATGAAATAAAGAGACATGTAAGGATTTTTCAGATATTAAGAAGGCTATCAAAGATTCCCCTATTCTAAGAACACCAGATTATGGTAATTCTTTACAGATCTTATCCTTTGACCCATACACTATTGTTGTTGTAGTATTGTTACAAAAGACTTTAGAGGGTTTTGAACAACCCATCTCCTTTTTTGGTAAGCCTTTACAAGCAGCAAAGCTAAAGTATGACATCATGGAAAAGAATGCTTATCCTTTGGTCAAAGTTGTCAAATCTTTTAGGTGTTATTTGGTAGGAGTAGTTATAATTGCTTATGTGCCTAGTGTTGTATTGAAGGATATTCTGGTCCAACATGAATTTTTAGGGAGGAGGTGTAGATGGATAAATAGGATCTAATAATTTAACATTGATATTCATATTAAAAAATTGGTCAGAGGCCTAGGATTTGCAAAACTTATGGCTTAGAGAAATTTAGATGCTAATCAAGTAGATATGCTAGAGGAAAACCAAAGGCCTTATATCTATGATATGGATTGTTGTGAATGGTATAAGGATATTATTGGATACCTATAGAAAATGATTTTTCCTCCTGAAATGGATGAAAATAGAAGGAGAACATTTAAGTTGCATGTTGTTAAATATGCAATAATTTAAGGTCAATTGTGGTGGAGGAGCAATGAAGGAGTATTTCTCAAATGTGTAGATCATGAAAGTTCTATGAACTTGTTGGAAAAAATGCATAATGGTGCATGTGGGGGCCATTAAATGGCCAAGACTAATAAACACAAGATTATAAGATCTGGTTTTTGGTGGCCTACTATTTTCAAGGATGCCCACAAGTATTTTCAAAGGTGTGATGCTTGCCAAAAATTTGCAGGTAAGCTTAAGTTTGGTGGGAATTTGCCTTTGAGGCCTATTGCAGTTGAGGAACCTTTTCAAAAATAAGGAATGGACTTCATTGGGGAGATTCCAAACAACTCTAGTGGGGGCCATTCATGGATCCTAGTGGAAACTGACTATTTTACCAAATGGGCTAAAGAAATTCCCACTAAAAGAGCCATTAGTAAAGTTGTGATTGATTTCATCTTATAAAATATCCTAACTAGGTTTGGTTGTCTAGATAATATTGTGGTAGACAATGCAATGTGTTTCATATCAGAGGAATTTGATGTTTTCTACCAGCAATATGGGATCCAAGTTTATTACTCTTCCCCATATCATCCACAAGTGAATGGTCAAGTTGAATCCAGTATTAAGAGTATAATTAAAATTATGAAGGGAATGTTGGATAGGAACAAGAAGGCTTGGGATTCAAAGTTGTAGAAAGCACTATGGTCTGATAGGGTAATAGTGAAAAAGTCCATTGGGTGTGCACCTTTTGATTTGGTATATGGTATTCAGGTTAGGTTTCCTCGAAACAAATAGTTGCAAATGTACAAATTTGTCCAAGAATATGATGAAGAACCAAATGATGACATGAGGATCAAAATAGATGATTTGATACAACTAGATGAATCAAGAAGGGATGTGCATGATAGGAAATTTAAGCTGCAGTTACAATATAAGGATTTTTTGATAGAAGAACTACTGTTAGAAGTTTCGAGACTGATGATTTGGTCTTGATGTAGAATGTCAGGCTTAAAGACAAAGGAAAGCATGGTAAGTTTGATCCTATCTGGCTAGGATCATATATTATTGATATTAAATGGGGTTATGATTCTTAAATTCTTAAAGACTTGGTTGGAAATTTTTTGGAGTTTCCAGTTCATGGACAATTCTTGAAATTCTACTTCTCTTGAAGTCTCAAATGCATGAATAGTAGGTTTGTACATATTCCCTATTTTGGTAATTTTGGTGTGTGCATTGTAGGCTAGTATCTTTTGTGTAGGTGATCTACTTATCCCTGAGATTCTATAGTCTTTTCATGCCTGCAAGAGATATAACTCCCTAGTCAGAGCCACTATTAGTACTCATTTCTATTAGTACTATTTTGAACTTTTTGCAGAGCTTCAATGGCGGAAGTCTTTAGTTGCAGAGAATTTTCCTCTTTATCTTGTGTGTGAAGGTTGCAGAGGATTGAGGAGGTTGTGTTTTTCTTCTCTTGGATGGTATTTATGCAGTTGAAAGTGTTGAAAATAGTCAAATTATCATTGGTGCCCTCACTGGTTTGTGTTTTTTTTGAAATGGTTTAAGTCCTTTATCCCACATTGGTTGTGCAGTGAAGGAACATAATGTTTTTATATCATAACCCATAGAGGATAAGTGTTGAAAGTCAAATGGGTTTTTGGCCAGCAGTTCAGGGTCAAGTGGTTAAGTTGTGGTTAGTGACAGCCAGCTGACGGATAGGAAGGATAATTTTGTGGGCTCGCCCTCAGGTGACATGGTCGATGCAGTGATAGGTGTCACCAGGGAATTATGGCATGATCTGAGTCATGACAGGTCCAATAAAATAGTGTAATGGCATAGGTGTTGACAAGTGGTAGAATGACTGGTGACAAGGCAAAGAAGGATGATGAGGTGGCAGATCTCCCAATGAATTAGGTGGTTCCATGTGGCACAGGTGGAGAGATAAATGGTGAGACTGGTAAAGTGGATCAAATGAAAGGGTGACGCATGGAACCATTGGAAAATATGAAGGTGGTAAAAAGGAGATCAAATCCAACAGTTTTTACCATCATTCAAAGGAAGGAAGCATGATGTATATGCATCACATCATGGCAATATTTTTCCATGTGTCTAGGTCAGTGGTAAGAAGTGTGGGGCCTATACAGAAAGGTAAGGGACATGTGGTTCTAAGGCCCAATAGGGAGGTTCCACTTGGAGGTCAATGGAGGTTGACTGGGCTTAACTAATCTTTTTTACTTGATGCTCAAGTGATTAAGAGGGAAATCTACAGTGGCATTTTAAAATCTGAAGAGGTTTCAAATCTCGACCGTTGATGTTGTTTTTTATTCCACCTATATCCATTGTAACCAGATTTAAATATTTTAAATGTCTCCATCAGGGTTTTCAATCGGTGAGCCATGTCCTGTACTATAGAGCAATTAATTGATAGATCTAATTTCTTGGGTTGTGTTTACACATCTATAGGGTGTTCCTTAAGGAGTGCCTGTTAGAGTAATCATTAGTTTTCTTATTAATTAAATCATGTTGATTTAATTAGTTAAGTTATTACTCTTTAGTGCTTAAGATTTCTCTTAGGTGCATTAATAATTAATTCTTTTGTTAATTATTAATGTGCAACCTAGCTTTTTTAGGCTTTAGGTTTTTGTTCACCTTTATAGGTTGAACCTTTTAATTCTTTTTTCATTAATTTATATTATAATTTTTCTCTCACACTTTGAGCAACTTTTGAGTTCTTCTTTTTCCTCTTTTTGCTTCTCTCCTGTAACAGGTTATTTGCATGCATGTGTTCTTGGCATTCTATGGATTTGTATCTATCAAATCCTACATGGTATCAAAGCCCTAGAGTCATAGCACCACAAACCCTAGACCAAGAAACAGTAGTGTGGCTTTGATACCATGTAGGATTTGAGAGATACAAATCCACAGAATGCCAAGAACACCTGCATGCAAATAACCTGTTACAGGAGAGAAGCAAAAAGAGGAAAAAGAAGAAATCAGAAGTTGCTCAAAATGTGAGAGAGAAATTATAATCTGAATTAATGAAAAAATAATTACAAGGTTCAACCTATAAAGGTGAACAAAACCCTAAAGCCTAAAAAAGCTAGGTTGCACATTAATAATTAATAAAACAATTAATTATTAATGCACCTAAGAGAAAGCTTAAGCACTCCAGAGTAATAACTTAACTAATTAAATCAAAATGATTTAATTAATAAGAAAACTATTGATTACTCTAAAACCCCCCCTTAAGCTAAGCGTAGGGGGTAAGCTAACGTAGCACAGCTATGAAAGCAAGAAATGGGTCCCGGCAACAAGGCCTGATCAGGTACCCAATACAAGGAAATATCTGTAAACTGGAGACAAAGAAGAAAACCCAATGACAAAAACCTCTCTCCAAAAAGAGATAGAAAAATGTAGAAAAGAAATGGCTCAAGAGACTCTCTCAAGACCATAAGTACAATCACCCCCCCATGAGAGAGGGATGAGACACCAAAGTCCCCCCAAAATGAAGAAACTCCTATCACAATGGTAGATACCTGATGTAGAATCCAAAAGGAGATCCTGAAGTGGCAAATGATATTCCTCCCCTTGGGAAGAAATGAATCCAAAGGATGATGTCAAAGAAACCCTATGAAGAATGATGAACCAATCTATCTTAGGATGTGTGCCATGATTAGATTCTAAAGAATCTCTTTGTCTAAACTAAAACAAATGATGCCAAATCCAAACTGATGTGGAGAATCTTAAAATGCAACCGCAGAATGCACGGATAATGGTGGGAAAATAGTGATGACCTGACTATCAAGGTAGAGGAGATGAATGTCCTCAAAATAATCCTCCAAATATGCAGTATAAGACTCAACAAACAAGAAAGATATGTCTACAACATAAGAGTCCAAAGTATCTATGTCTGGAAGATGTATGATTTTCTGTTGCACAGAATCAGGAGCAACAAGAGATGCTGATGAAGTCTCAGTCTGAAGAGTGAAAACTATGAGACAAGCCTCTGATCCATTGGAACATGTAAGGGTGTCTAAATACTCAAGTTCCTCTAAAGTATATGTTAGAATACTTCAGGGATAACTAAGAGGGGGGGTGAATCAGTTATCAGCAAATTTAAATCTTTTGTACTTATTAATCCATATTGATATAAATTAAATGCACATTCAGATAACACATTACATGAAAACACATCAATTTGGTTACGGGGAAACCAAATGGTAAAAACCCCGGTGGGAATTAGCACCCACAAAGAACTATACTGTTTATAGTAATCTCTATTAAAAGATCTTTCAACCATGTTAGGAGTTGTTCATTACAATGCAGTAGTATAGTGACCTGGTTAAGGGTCAAACCCTGTTAGGAGTCTTTTACAATAACCCTGTTAGGGGTGGTGGACTCACTATCCAAGGACTCACTATCCAAGTGGTGAAGGCTACAACCTTCTAGATATTTGATACACACTGTATCAACAAGATGAACTAATGCATGTGATATTGCTTGTTTGATCAGTTCCTTTTGTGCACCGATGATTTAACCTCTTGTAAATCACTACAACAATCTTATCTATATTCTAAAATCTTCAACTTCAATATCTATATTATCAACATATGATAAATATAGCTCTGCTACTTTAACAATCTGCTCTGCTTTTCTTATCTCTGGCTTTCACAACTCTTCTTATCACAAATGACCTTCTATAAGTACATACACCAAGTATGAGATCATGGGACCTGTTAGACAAATCTTCATAACATCCTTGTCAGCTCTACTAAGCACACAAGCATAATTACAACCGTGCAAGTACAAACTAAATAGGCGTGTCACTTCACTAAGTCAGCTTCACCAAATTGACCATAACATTGCAATATTCTTGAAATACATTTGGTGCCTTTAGATTAATATCAACAACTCATAATTAATCTTGAATACACACACACACATCTTGAAGATAGGCGCAACTCAATAAACACGTTACATATGTCAGCCTTAAACCGTTATTCCTCAAGAATTGTAACCATCAATAACAGAATTACATATCTTTACTGAAACATCATATCTGGGTCTATGTGTATGAACATAGCATAATAAACATGTCAAAAACATGTATCTATCCATGCAAGTCTTCATGTCATCATA
>MU226848.1:6303258-6332698 GCA_018584345.1 Thuja plicata
CATTTGTCCTAGATCACTTGTAGAACAATCTTTCAGATCTTTTCTAATTCTTTTGATAAGTATTTGAGAGCCATCATTTTTCAATCTTAGTTCTTCATTTTCTTTCTCTGATCTGTCAAGATCTTCAAGAGCTGCTTCAAGATTCTTTTTCAAATTTTTTGTTTCAGCTGAGTCCATGATCTCCTCAAGTGGTTAAAATTTCTTTCAGAGGACCAGAGCTCTGATACCAATTGTTAGAAACACTAAGAGGGGGGGTTGAATCAGTGTTTGTCAATTATTTATATTTCAGCTAATTAAACATATATCAAATGTACATTCAAAGAATCATAACACAAGATATGATTACGGAGAACCTTGATCAGAGGAAAAATATGGTGGGGATTAGTACCCACAAAATATTGTACTAGGCATAATGAACCTGTTAAAGTTCCTTTTCCCTATTAGAAGCAGTCTTTACAAATTGAGTACAATGACCTGGTTAAAGGTCGGACCCTGTTAGGAGTCTTTTATAAAAACCCTGTTAGGGGTGTATGGCTCACTTCCTAGGCTCACTACCCAAATAATATGAAAGCTACAAACCTCTGAATGTTGATATGCACTATATCAAAAATGAACTATTGTAGTGACACTGTTGTCTGATCAGTTCCATGTATGCGTGGATGCTCTTACTCCTTCAAAGAGCTATATCATCTTCTAACTTCATTATAATATCCCTCTGTAACTTCTTCTTACACAATAATTGACTTCTTTATGCACGCTAAAACATAACAATACATTACATACTTATATCTTTACAAATAAATAGGTGTGACCCAAAACATAATACTTAGTCGGCCTCTTAACAAAATATACAATGCTTCTAAACAATTTGGCTCAAGCGTGTTTACAACAACATTAATTACATCATAAAAAACTTATAACTAAAGGCACTTAGCCTTAGCATCACAAAATAATACACGCTGATCAAAATAGTAGTTGGCTTTTGTGTTCTGTATTCTGGACTGTTTCCTGGACTGCAGTGTACTAATCTGTCTGTATCTTTTTCGTACTGATGTTCTATACTCTGCACATTTGGATATAGCATGTATATATATCATAGAGTATATACCTAAGAATGCATGCTCTGGTGTGATCTCTAACACATGCGCTGATGTGTTGATCTTTGTATCTCTTTGTCTAACCTATTTTATGTACTTAGTCATTTTATCTTCTAAGTTATCTTGGACAGAAACTTAGTATGACTTTGTTGCCATGATTGACAACACAAAATAAGCCATGCTTCCTCAGGAATTCAACTTTCCAACAATATATATAGTTGAAGCCGCAGTTCAAAATAGTAAAGTGCATGGAGGGCTCAATACTTTTGAAAGCAAAAAGTAGAGCCCAAGTTCAAAGTGCCCACATCCAACTCTTGATGGAACCCAAGTTCAATTTAAGCATGAAATGACTTAGAAAGGAAAGGAATCAATTTCATATCCCTAGCTTAAGTTTGAGATGCAAGGATAGTGACAAACAACATGGTTCGAGAACCCACATCACAACAAAGAGAAAAGGTCAAGTTTCTAATGAACACCATTCAAACATCTATAAGAGTCATGGTGAAAATAGGAGATTCAAGTTAAACTCCAACAAGCAGTAGAAACCTGAGTTTCACAGCAAGTGTAGTTATAGTATCATTGTTAATGGTTTCTACTCCCAGTCTCAAACTTGCATGGCGGAGCCAAAACATCAAACAACAACAAAACCCTAAGTTCTTTCAATACACAGAATGCAATACGATACAAAATGCCTATGTTCAATTTGATGGATGTTTGGAGTCCACAATGCAGTCCAAGTTAAAGTCCCTGTCAGACAAACAATGCACAGAAACCTTTCAATAGATGCCACAATAATTCTATCACATGGGATTTAATGGATATTTTCGGTGATAGCATCTACCTTAGCTTATGGGTTAGGGCTAAATGAAGCTATGGTGTCAGCCTCATGTGTTAGGGTTATTTGTAGATATGGGTTGAGTCTTTGACCATATGATATAGCTTTGAGGCGGGTTATGTATTTGGGATATTCTTCAAAAAGACTATAATGTGTTTGTAATATTAGGTTCATATATATTAAAAAAGATGTAAATCAAAGATATATCAACTTTAGGAGAGTTGTTGGGGGACTATTTATTAAGTATTAAGTTTATCTCAATTACTTTGTAATATATATTGGTAATATCTTTTAAAAGATATATTATAAATTACCAATATTAGGACTTCATTTTTGAGATCAGCCTTTAGGGCTTAATTTTTGGCATCAATTATGCCTTAAATTCAGGGATTGAGCTAAAATTTTGGAGGGGATTTTTGAAAGCTATATTGTAGGCATCTTTTAGACCTAAATTTTAGGGGATCTATCTATTTTAGAGGCACTTTTTATGGGGGAGTTCTCATTTTTGGATTAAGCCTTGGAGGCTATATATTTGAGTTTCTTATTCATTGTAAGGGGTTCAAAATTTTGGGATTTTGAGGTATTAGTGAACACATTTGTTTCTTTGCCCATTTTCTTGGTATTTTGTAACCATTATGCAGATTTGAGAGATAATAAATTGGCTCCACCATTCACACATATTTTCTAAGTCTTGCATCTATCCTTTTCAAGTTTTTCTACATTCAAGTGTTTATCCTTTTTTAGGCATAGATTAGTGAATTACTACAAATTCCTATTCTAAATTTTAAGAATCAACCTTTTGCAGAAAGTTATCTATTTTTTGGTTGAATTCCTATCATTAGTGGTACCAAACCCTAATAAGGAATTGTAAATCATCCTAGATGTTGAAAAGTGAAATTATTTGTAGAATTTAGCAGTGCGTGTCTTGTAAGTATAGTCTTGCAAATTTTGATAAATCTACATCCATCTTTGGTGTATCACCTTTCCTAATCAATTTTTCTTCATTTTCTATGTTCTCTTTCTCCCTTTTCTCAAAACCATAGAATTTAGTATTAGGTGATATTTCAAATCCAATAGGAACTAGCCTAGAATCTAGAGAATCATTCTCTAATCCACTTAGGACAATGTTTCCATGTTTCAACAGGATGGCTAGATTCTACATCTAGCTATAGGCGCAATCCTAATTCACAACAGTTGGTTCATGTTTTTTGTATCTGCATTTGGGACATTGCCCAATGGATAAGGCACTAATCAGGGATTAGTAGATTCTGTTGAGATACATGTTTGATTGGCTTTGGGCTATATTATGTAGTCTTACACATCAAAACCATTACTAAGTTCTTTCATATCCTATGGTGGTTGGTTCTATGTCCTACATGGTAATAGACAGTCAATGAATGTGTGCTTAGCATTCAGTACTTTCTTACCATTATTTGTTGTTATAATCCAAATTAATAAGGAGTTGTAAAGAGTTGAATATCTATCTAGATTAGGTGTACCCACCTTGGTTTAACAGAACCAGAAGTGCAGAGGGTATTCTTGTCCCTATAGTTGGTCTACTTACCTTGCAGAGCTTTCATACTTGGAGCTAGCCATTCCTAACATTAGTCTCAAGGTATATTGGTGGCTTTCAAATCATAAATTTTTTAAAACACCAACAAGTCCACACTTTTTTCATTCTTCCATGTTCCTTAATTTCTTTAACAATGTTCTCAAGAATAACAATATTGTCAATTTTTCAGTTTTCTCATTATTAGACTTCTTCTCACTAGCTCTCAGTTCCTTTTGATCCTTCTCAGACTCAGAAAGATTTTCAACCTTTTCTTCATCAGCCTTTTCTTTACCTCCTTTCTACCTCTTTGAATTTTTATAGCCTAATGTCATTACTTTATTTCTTTTGTAAGTTCTTTGAATAGTCTCAGGTGTCTCCTTTTCTAACTTAGTCTTCATAGGATTAGTAGAAGTAGATGTAGATTGTTCCAGTACTAAACTCTGTGGTACTCTCTGGAGTGTAACCTCTTCCACTTCAACTTCAGTATCCTTGACTCCTGCAGTAGATGTTATTTCTTCCTTTCTCTCCATTTTCTTTCTAATTTTTATCATCATTTCAAATGTTATGCCACTCATGTTGGCTAGATTGTCAACATGTTTCCTGATCTTTCTTTGGATTACCGGTGCTGTCACTTCACTATAAATTTTCAATGATGACTCTTCATAAGTTCCAAACCTAGGTTTTTAAGTATCAATTGGTTTTGATAATAAAATATCAGCATGAATAGTGACTAGATCACCATCAACTTCATAACCCATAGCAGGTATCCAACATATTCTAGGTTGCACTGCTTGCAACATACATGTATTTGTATCTACTAGAAAACATATATCATCTTTGTACTTCTCAATAATACAGGTTGGGATTCTTTCTCTTAAGTGCATTTTCCTTTTAAAATCTTTAAAGTAACCCCACATAACTGAACTAAAATTATTTTCTAAATTTCTTATGCATTACTTAATCCGCATTACTACCGGTCTATCCATTGACCATGTAATAGAACCTATTCTTGGAAAATGATTTTCCAGATAAAAAAAAAACATACCAGGAGTAATCCATATTTGAATGATTTCTTCTTATCTTTCTTGATCTTTTGCATGTTCATAAATAATTGACTTCTCAACATCTCACAAAGATCAAATTTTGCATCTTCCTTCACCATTTTGTAGACAGCATGAATAGATCCACCAAGTATACTGTTCAACTGACTAGATTGATATAGTTTGTATCCTATCACCATTGAACAAAATCTTACTTCCTTTTCAGTTATATCCTTCATAGTCATGGCTTGGTGATCCTATTTGGATTTGGTTAAACAAGTAACCAAATTTGAAACAACAGTTCGTAGAGTAGGTGCTTTACCAGTTGCACAAAATCCAGTAACTCTTTTGATTAAATCCTTTGTAATCTTGTGTGTCTTGTCTAGCCAAATGAATTGATCATGTACTCTTCTCAAAACATATCTTAACCATTCAGAATGAAAATCATCTGGTATTTGTAGTGGCATAAGTGAAACCTTTTTGAACCAAATGCATATGATCTTCTTTCAGCTTCATATTGTAACCACCCTAATTTGGTCTGCTCTGACTATAGACCATATTTTCTCTAAGTGTGATCATACCCCCAATTATGTCAAGATAACTCTTCAATCAGTTGGCATAATTCATTTAAATCAGATTTAATTTCCTAAGTGATTTAATCACTAAATTTTATTAATCATCATTAGCCAATTAAATCAAATCAATTCAAATCAAAACATGGCTAAAGTAGTTAATTTAAAAGGAATTAAATAAAATCCTAATTACACCTCATCACTTGCAAAAGCCTATCCCCTAGCCTAAATTAATCTAATTAATTGTCTATAGTCCTATTTAATTATCAAAAGCAATCAAATGCTTAAATAATTAATTTCCCTATTTTTGAGTGAATATATTAAATATAATTCATTTCATTAATATTCCCTCTAACCTAACCTACCTCAACCACCTTAACCCTAGGTTCAAACTAATCCCAACCCCTTCACCCATGCTAAGCCTACTTCCAATCTTAATTTCATCCTAACCCACTTCCTAATGGTGTCACATTCCTAGCTTTGTGATTAGGAATTCAACCCATTCCCAAAAGTCAAAGTTCTCAAGCTTGACCTTAAATCCTCACACATGCTTCTTAAACCCTCACCCATGCCTCATAAATTCTTTCATAAATTAAGCATTTATGTCTCTTACACATTCTCTTCCACACTCCACATTAATGAGTCTTACATCCTCATTAATGGCTTTCACTTCTCAAGCCTTCCCCCATTCCTCCATTTCTTCTATAAATTGGATGAATTTTGAGCACAAATGGCCTTTAATGTTTAGAGTTGAAAGCATTCTTATGCTGCCCATATTTGGAGAGTTGAAAGAGAAAACTTATGTTGCTCATATTTTAGGGACTTATATATTGCATTTTAGCTTATTTCTGATTTGCATTGTTACAATATTTCATTTTAGAGTTAAAATGAACTTTTATTGAGCATACTAGACTAGTTCTTATTCAAATCTTTCATTCTAGGTCATATATGTCACTGATTTATACATAATCTGAGGGCATGATTATTGCATTCTTCAAACTCCTCCTAGATAAGAAGCAATAGATCAGATTTAGTGATTTATGTGAAACCCTTTCTTTTTATGATTTTTCACTAATATAATGATCTATTGAAGTGTTGTGTCCTTCTTAGCAGGTGCATAAAATCACACACACATTTATGGTGCCCACCATGGGGTAGTTTGTCAGATTTTGCCTCATTTTGCATCCATTTTTCACTAATCTATCTTCACAGGTTTCATGTACAGAGTTGTTTTGGGTGGTAAAGGCTCACATCCAGAATATGCCCTCGCATCATAGAATCTAGGCTTGCATCCTAGAAATCCTGAGTCATTCGGTAAATGCTCATATCTGGTTTTCATTTCATCGCTTCTGGGGTATTTCATCGCATCTGGTAGATAAGGTCATTTCCTAGATTTCTAGGCTCATATCTGGTTTAAAATTTTGAAAATCTGGTTGCCTAACCACCAATGCTTTGATCTATTGTGCCTTTGCTCTATAAACAGCCAGACTATTGCTTGCAGGTTGTTGATAAGAAGGTGGGAAGACTTTTCTAACTTGTTGTTTGCAGGTGTTTTGAATAGATTAACTTGTTTCCCTTATTCACAGTTTTAAAGACTTAACACATTTTCTAATCACTTGTTAAATCAACCAGATTACTATGCTCTTTTCCTTTAAGGAAAATCAAAAAGTCAAAAGTTGGTTTAATATTTGTGAAGTAATTTGGAGATAAATGGACAAGGCAGACAAACTCACCATTTAATCCATTTTGGGATCAGAAATTGAACAAAGAAAATCACTAATCTTGTGGGATAATTGAACAAGTTACATCGTATAATTCCCTTTGGATTTGAAATTGGACAACACAATTCATTTAACATTGTGGTTAATGGAACAAGCAAACTTCATTGTCTAAATTTTGGATAGTAATTGAATAAGAAAATCACCTAACTTTGGGGAAACTGAACAAAAAAAATTTTCTTTCAAGTATTAATGCTTTCATTAACTTAGGATCTTTGCTTGAATTGTTTTGGGAGAAAATGGCATGGAATAGGAGAGTATGCTCTTCTTCTCTCAAAGAATCAGAAATCTAGAAATCCTACGCTTGCCAATCCTTTGTATGCTTATTAAATAGTAGACGGCCTGTCGGTTGAGAAAAAAATCTCCCGGGGTGAGCCAAGTGAGGACAGGTTTTACGCCAACCCTTCCAACTCACTATAAATAATTGTTTCCTCGTAGGCCAAAGCCTCAGAAGAAAGAATCGGTTTTGTTCTCAGAATTTTGACATCATTCCTTGAACATGCTTGGTTATGTGTAGAGCGGAGCTGGTTGAATCTTGCTTGCAAGACTACACATATTTGAGTACTCATAGGGCTATATGCCTCAATTTTGTCATATGCAATTCTATGGGAGATAGTTTTGAATGGATTACCCCATCATAAACAACAAACTTTGTATTCAAACTACCTAATTCATCACCGAAAGGGTGATAAGCTTTGTGCAAGGCAAAAATTAATTGCCCCAAGACACTCATCATATCGTGCCCTCACTTGCGTTTGGATTTGGCTAATATGGCATCATGACTGGAGCCATTGCATGCTTGGTGATGGCCATATTCTGATTAGCATTTGAGTGTGTACCTAAGTCTACAAGAAAGGATTTTTATCCTCTACCTAGAAAATAGGGCGTAACGATGTGTCTATTACCCCTAACAATGCAAATCTGCTTGATATGTCTAAAATTTCATTAACAAGACAAATCATTCAAACAAGTGACAAGATTCAATCCTTTGGCTACATGCTATATTTTCACTTAGTGGAAAGACTCAAAAATAACCTATTATCAGACAAATTTGCATGAACTTGAAGACAAATCAAACACCATATTTCCAAAATTGCAAATAGTCATTTTTAGTCTGTCCTAGCTCGTATTAGGTTGTGCAAGATCGCATCTGGTATCCTACATCGCATATGGTCAGCATTTCATTGTATCTAGCAAGAAAGGTCGCATTTAGTTCATCAGAAGCATGCATCCTTTATTTCATGGCTCACATGTAGAGGCTCGCATCTAGGACAGTGGGCACATATAGATTGATTTCTCAAAAAAATTTAGTGAATCTAGATACCATTTTGCCTCATTAGTTTGTTCCTATTGCCTTTTTTGGTCTCACTATTGCTGTGTCAAAAACTTTTTTTTAGGTTCACCTTGCATGTCCTATCGATTTCTCACAATCAGTCTCAATATGTGTGGTCTATTCACTTTTCAAAACAACTTTATTCCCAGCTCACTATCAGGGCATTCTAACACTTTGACACTGGAATCATTTACTTCCACCAAAACACAAACAATACTTCTACCTAGACACACTCACTTGAACGATTTGAGACTCTACTTGACACTATTGAGAAACTTTGATAAAGTTGAGATACAAATACATGGTTAACATCAGATGCAACAAGTACACTTCTAAAGGATCAGAAGTACCTGCAAGATCGCTACATTTTCAACAAGGAGAAACATCTCATAGTTCCCTGTTTGATTTAGACTCCCCAAAAATGGAAACACCCACTCACGAATGGAGTGAGGATTTTGAGGAATATGACAATGATGAAAATTGAAAATGTAAAGATAGTGATGGTGAAGAAGAATAGAATATTGACCATCCTTTGTTTGGTTCAGACAGTGAGGAAGACATTACTAAAGAAGAATACACTAAAGTCAAACAGAGTAAAAATTTCTAAAAAACATTGAAAAAGATAATCGGCGAAGACAAAGAGAAATACTTTCTCCATCTAGCATCCACCGGTGTAAAATTACCCAGAGATTATGATGTTGAACAACTAAAGGAAAAAGAGGTGTCAACTCCTATCTCTATTCTCGCCAAACAACTAACATTGATGCAAACTGAGCTTGCAACTCTCAAACAAGAGAAAGCTAAACCCAAGAAAAAATACTCTTTGGACTCCATTTTTCCATTTCCCTTCGACAAGAGTATTAGTATGGTTTTGTTTCCTCCCAACATGGCAAGGCCAAAATATGAAAAGTATATAGGAGAGACTGATCCACATGACCATGTGAGAGAATTTTGTGCTCTAAGCATAGAGTACATGCATGAACCTACACACCTAATGAGGCTCTTTCCATGAAGCCTAGGTGGAAACGCCATGGAGTGGTTCTCAAATCTTACACCTAAGGTAAAAAAATTTGAGTAGTTAATTCAAAGGTTTATCCAGCATTACTCCTATAATATACAGCATGATGTAACCATGATGGATCTGTGTAACACAAAACAAAGAACTGGCAAATCCTTTACACACATTCTACAAAGGTGGAGGAAAATATTTGCAAGATATTCAAGAGCTATTCCCGAATCTGAAAATATGGAAATCTTTGTTAAAAACTTGATACCAGAATTGAACTATGCATTACAAATGCAAGATTCACCCAGCTTTGACAGGATGATCAAAAATGCCATCCGTATTGAAGAGGTCATGGTTAAAAGGGGAGAAATCACTCTCCAGATTGATAAAAAATCTACCAACTTCAACAACAAGCCTAAATGGTGGAAACAAAACAAAAATGTTTTTAACGATGGAGTGGTAGATGCATCTAATGCTAATCCTAAACCAGCAGTGTTCAATCTAATGAATAGCATGTAAGCAAGTAAAGATGCCAAGGTAACAACCTCCATACTGAAAGAAAACAATAAGAACAACAAGGCTTGACCATGGACTTCCAAACCCCAAAGAACATTTACTCCTTTGGGAGAACCTCTTGAGACCATTTTAAAAACACTCTTGGACAACAAAGTTCTCACGATCCCGGATTCAAAACCATGGGAACCAGAAGTCAAACCAAGGTGGTGGGATGACAATTCTTATTGTGTCTTCCACAAGAACAAGGGACACAAGACTAATAACTATCTTAAACTTAAACATGTTATCCAAGACCTTATTGAAGGAGGAAAGATCAAATTGGAAGGGCACACCACTAATGAAGACCATACATCATTTAACAATCCATTCCCTAATTATGAGAAAGGGGAAGCATCTAAAGGAAAAGGCAATGAAGTGAACTACGCCTACTCTAAAAATGATAATGTGATCAACATGCTAGACATTAAAACTGAATCAATTAATGTGGTCACTATCAAAGGTGTTTAAGACACCTCTTCCCAATCAAATGTTGTAACCCAAACTCAAGCACAAGTCATGATCAAAGGGTCTAACTCCTCATCCAAACCAGCAACAACTTCTAAGGTCCCCATTGTCACTATTCCCAAACTAGCAGCAACAAGACAAATAGTTACTATTCCTACAGTGAAGTATAATTTGGTGGATCAATTGCAACAAACCTCTGCTCAAATTTCCATTTTTGAGTTACTTAAAATATCCTCAGTGCATAGGGAAATCATTGAACAAGCCCTGCATGCAGAAAATGTACCAAAGGACCTTGATGTAGAAAAATTCCAAGTAATGGTTAATCACATCTCAGCGCTACATTACCTCTCTTTTTTAGAAGAATATGATAAATCATTGACACATCCGCATAATCAACCCCTTCATATTGAAGTCCTCATTCATAAATATCATGTTAGACATGTGTTGATAGATGGAGGCACAGGGTTGAACATTTGTACCCTTAATCTAATCAGGAAATTGGGTCTCTTAGAACAAACCATTGATTCAAGAAGCAAAATCACTATCAAATCTTATGATGAAGAAGAAAGGTCCTCTAAAGGTCTCATTGTTCTACCCATTAGGATCGGACCGGTTGAAATAAATGTCATATGTCAAATTTTGGATCTACCCTTGGCTTACAAAATACTTTTAGGGAGACCTTGAATCCATGAAATGCAAGCAGTACCATCTACTTACCACCAGTGTATCAAATTCCCACATAATGGGGTGGAGGTAACAATTCCTGCAAATGCCAGTTATACTTGCAACAATGTTAAAGAAGGTAGTATGGTCCCGCATAACAAGGAGGTTCCAAAAGAAATTGTACCTAATACTACCAAAGACATGGTTATGAAAGGCTTTGGAAAGACCTTAAAACTTGAAGAAACTAGTATGGAAGAATACAAGCTGGACATAACCCCATCATTGACAGAGCTTCCAGTGTCACCAAGATCCTATGGGAAACCCATCTTTCACACCCACTACGTCTAAAAAGAAAGAAATTCACAAAGAAAATGGTATGGTTAAAGCGTCTACCTCCCAAGGGGATGACATCAAAGAACAAGCCATCATGTCCTGGCTTTACCAGGGGGAACCAAAGGAAAAAGAGGTAAAACATGTGGAAATATCCCCAGAAAAGTATGGTAAAGGATACGATCTTCTCAGACAAATGGGGTATAAAGGAAAAGGACCTTTAGGAGATAAAGGAAAAGGACTTATTGAACCTGTACACATGGAATTCAGGGATACCAAAGATAAAATAGGGCTAGGTTTCAATAATAACTCTGAAAAACCTACTTCACAAGATAGTCCAATCTCTGACAAAGGGGCTGATGAAGAAGAAGAAACAGAACTAGAAAAATGGTCCTATGAGAGGTTATTACATATTAGTATAATGAATATCAAATATCAAGGAGAAATATATGTGCCAAGCTTTGAGGTACCATAGAACACTCATATCCCTTTATTAACACAAGTTACTATTCAAGAGGTAGAAGCAACAGCAGAAGATACTCCAAAGGTGCCATTGGTGGAAACAGCTACTGAAGACACACCCTGACAATAGGATTCACATCCTAACTGGGGGAATTTAGTCATAGTTTCACATGTCCTTGATTTACCACACTTTGATCTACAAGTGGCTAATAGAGTACATCAGGTAACTATTGCTGAATTCTTGAACATGTCTGATGACAAAATAACAGACTCCTGTGATTATGAGTGGGATGATCTATCTGTTTCCATGGAGGACATTGAAATAGATGTAATTCACATGTTTGCAGATCCATCAAAACATAGAGAGCATTCTAACACTACTCCTAACAATGTTGATATTCCCGAAGCAGAGGAGGTATCCCTTCCCTGACTCATTGATGAAGAAACTGGTACTTTCCTAGACCTAGAATAAATTCAGAGGCTACAAGCTAGGAGTCTCCTTCTACAGAGAGATGAAGATGAAGGTTCCACTAATGAGTCACTAGATTTCGGTCCACATATAACTAAGGATGACTTTGATAATGATGATCTAACTCTTATTAATCTAAACATTGATGAGATAGACTTAACAGACCATGTCATGTCAGTTAATAGTCTTGACGCTGATGTGATGTTGTCCTTCCCAAGATCCAACTCCTTGTCTTTAATAAACATGGACCTAGTTGATTGGACTAATATAGATCCTACTCCTATCCTAGACTTCCCTAATGACTACACTTTGGATTGCTATCTAAATGCTTTTTAACCTTACCCTTCTTCCACCAATGCAAGGAGTGTGAACATGTCATAGGAGGATATCAAGTTTCTCAGTCACAAATTGAAAAATAAAAAGAAGAAAAGAACTGACGGTGAAAACCACATTGTGGCAGTGTCAGATTCTAAAATAGTAAAAACAAAAGACATATCTGATGGTGAAAACCTCTTAGAGGTGCCAAAAGATGAGATTCTTGATATCCTCCTGGAGAACTTTCAAGAAAGATCATCAGTTTTGATAAAACCAACACAACCAATTAACTTGGGCAAGGGCTGAAGTTCCTCAAATGGTTCACCTAGCACAATCTTTGTCAGATGAGGAAAAGAAACAATTCACTGAGTTCCTGAAAGAGAAAAACATCAACTTTGCATGGTCTTACACTGATATGCCTGGGCTAGATCCTAAATTGATAATGCACCATTTATCTATAGCTCCTGGGATTAAACCCGTGAAATAGAAACTAAGAAAGATGCATCCTCGTGTTGCCTTACTGGTAAAAGCGGAGCTAGAAAAATTATTGAAAGCTAGATTCATCATAGTCATCGCTTACACAGGATGGATTACTAATGTGGTCCAAGTATCTAAATCAAATAAATCTATCAGGATCTGTATAGACTTCAGATACTTAAACAAGGCATGTCCTAAAGATGATTTTCCACTGCCTAATATTGATATGATCATAGATCTCACAGAAGGATACCAAATGTACTCACTAATAGATGATTTTTCAGGCTATAACCAGATTCAAATTGCTCCTGAATATCAAGACAAGATTGCATTTACATGCGCATGGGGAACCTTTTGCTGGAATGTTATGTCGTTTGGGTTAAATAATGTAGGTGCTACATACAAAAGAGCTATGACCACTATATTCCATTAGATGATGCATAAAAACATGGATGATTATGTGGATGATACCTTAGCTAAATCAAAAGAAAGGATTACTGATATCAATGACTTGAGGAAGATATTGGATTGTATAGAGAAATTTCAACTCGGGCTCAATTCAAAGAAATGTGCCTTTGGGGTCCAATCAGGAAAGCTCCTAGGATTTATTGTCTAGCAAAAGGAATAGAGGTAGACCCTGAAAAAGTCAAAGCTATACTAGAAATGACTCCTCCATGCAACATTAGTCAAATGAGGACATTAAAAGGGAGACTCCAGTCAATCAGGAGGTTCATGTCACAACTTACGGATAGAGCACAACCCTTTACCAAATTATTACACAAAGGTGTCACCTTCAAATGGGATGAACATTGTGAAGCCAACTTTAGAGAATTAAAAGATTACCTCGCTACTCCTCCTATTCTTATGGAACCCATCCATGGAAAGCCATTACTCCTATATATTTCAGCTATAGCCACATCACTAGGAGTATTGCTAGTACAAGAGGATGAGACTAAAAAGGAAAGAGAAATCTACTATATCAGTAGAACACTAGTATCTTATGAGCTCAATTATAGCATAATTGAAAAATATTGCTTAGAAATTGTCTTTGCATCACAAAAATTAAGACATTATATGCTATCACATACAGTAAGGCTCATTGCAAAAATAGATCCATTGAAATACCTCTTAAGCAAGACAGCATTAACAGGAAGGTTAGCAAAGTGGGTCCTGATTCTAAGAAAATTTGGCATTAAGTACATGGATAGGAGGGCTATTAAAGGACAAGTCCTCACAGATCAATTAGCTAACTCACCACTCCAAGATGGTGAACCTTTGAGATTTGAGTTCCCTGATGAGACAAATATGCATCTAACTGAGTATCCATGGAAGATGTAGTTTGATGGTTCTTTCACACAACAAGGCTCTATAGCGGGGGTTCTATTCATAACTCCTCAAGGCTACAAAATACCCAAGTCCTACAAATTGACATTTCCATGCACAAATAACATTTTTGAATATGAAGCATTGGTAAATGGTCTTAAACTTGCTATGGAATGGAATATTGTAGAGTTACATGTGTATGGTGACTCCAAGCTCATTATCAATCAAGTAAATGGATATTATTAGATAAAAGATGAGAAATTAATGCCCTAAAAGCAACTGGTTGATGACCTAAAGAAATAATTTGTCTTTGTCACATTCCAGCAAGTACCCAGAACAGAGAACAAAGTTGCAAATGCTATGGCTACACTGGCATCCATGTTACAATTAGAGGAACATCAATTCCGCTATGACTTCTTGGTGGAATAATTATCCTACCCAACCTTTGATACACCTGAATACCAAGTAATTTGTGCTTTGAACACCCAAGACCAATCTCAGTATGCTAAGATCATTGCTTACCTAACTGACCAAACCATACCTATTGATCTATCCTGAAATGAAAAAAGAGCCTTAATTAGGACAGCATCGTGTTATGTCCTCATTACTAATAACTTATACAAACGAGGTCTTGACAGTGCACTTCTTATATGTTTAGAACACGAAGAGTCAGGTTGCGCATTAAAAGAATTCCATGAAGATGTACGTGGATCACACTCAAATGGCTTTTCATTAGCTAATAAACTGGTCAGAGTAGGCTATTACTGGCCTACAATGGAAAAAGATCCTATTCAATTTTCTGAAACATGTCATAAATTCCAAACACATGGAAATCTTATCCATGCTCCTACCAGATAACTCATCCCGTTCATAACACATTGGCCATTTCAGCAATGGACTTGGTTGGACAAATATATCCTAATTCTTCAGGTGGCCATAAGTACATCATTATGGCCACCGAGTATTTCACAAAGTGGGTTGAAGCCATGTTGCTGATCAAAGCCACTGGTAAATAGGTGGCTATGTTCATCTTGAACTATATTATTTGTAGATATGGGATACCCTCTTAAATTGTGATAGACAATGGGGGCCAATTTAAAAACCAAGGCATCGAAGAACTTTGCACACATTTTCACATTACTCAACATTTCTCTTCAATCTATTATCCTTAAGGTAAAGGACAGGCTGAGGCATCTAATAAGAATATTCTTAAGATCCTACACAGAATTGTGAGAAATTATGGCAAGGACTGGCATTTACAATTAAATCTGGCACTTTGGGCCTACAGAATAAGCATTAGAACACCAACTGGAGCCACGCCATTTTCCCTAGTCTATGGCGTTGAAGCAGTACTACCTATTGAGGTTGAAATCCCATCTTTACAGGTATATTTACAAGGTCTTATTACTGATGAGAAATACCGCATTGATAGGGTAAATTCTTTAGACACATGTCGAAAGGGTATAATAAAAAGGTCAAACCATGACATTTTCAAGTGGGGGATCTTGTCCTAAAAGAGAATCCTAAGAACCATCCTAACAGAGAACAAAAAGGAAAGTTTGAACCTAACTCATTGGGACCCTATGTCATCACTGCAACTTTTGGGACTGGATCTTATCAACCAGCTATGCCTGAGGGAGATGTTCTCCCAGATCCCATTAATACTCTAGATTTAAAGTAGTTCTATGCTTGATGTCTGGCTAGTAGAGCCTATGCAGTGAAAATCTTAGAAAATACAAAAAAAAATTAGAAAATTGATCCTGAAGAAATCCAAAAAATAGTGGAAAAAGTCCTGAAGAAAGGTATCCTTGATGAGAACCTAGCAAACAGGCGCCTTGGTACTACAAAAACATTTTAAAAAGTAAAAAAAAAATTGAAAAAGAGAAAGGTGCCTTGATGAAAACCTGGCAAACAGGCACCGTTTGAACTCTGTGCTCTATCTATCAATACACTAACGACGTTAAAACTTCATACTTGAACCTATGCTATTTGATGACTCTGATTCCTTACACATATCTCATCCTTTCTTGGGATTTGTCTATGTCTGCATCTTAGGAATAGTCATTCTGCACTGGGGGCATATTTTCTAGCTTGATTAGTTTGCGTCTGCTAGGTTTTCCTGAGCATTTTGTCTAGGATGGTTCACCTCTCCAAAATAGTAATAGACAACACACTAGTGTCCTCGATCACTTGAAATCTAGGAACTTTGAATGAACTAGTGCTTTTCAACACTTTACACAATGTTTCTAAGACACTACATGGATTTCAATTACTGACATGATTCCTTTCGCATGCACTCAGACAACAAAACACATTGCTTACATTCCAAATTCTGCTAGATGAATCTCTACTGCGCTTGAAAAATGAATCAACGGTATTTCTCAAATACTACATAAGTACACAGTCTGATCTTGGTTTGATTATGACTCTTTTATGTACCAATGATGTTTTAACTAGGGGCATCTAAGAAGTTATAATTTTTCTTTGATTGATTCTCAATTGATGGTTGTTATGTCTTTTGAGTTACTCCATGACGTCTGCACAAAGACAAAGAGTTGCAAGGATGGGGGCATAACATTTTCTTGATTTTCTGTGTATGGTGATTGTTCCAAATGATCCTATAAATTTCACCTAACTTGGATGTTTATGGTAAGAGCTGCCAACATGAGTGGATGGCTGCATATATCTCGATCTTTTTTGTGTGAACTGCGGTGAGGTTAAAACAATTTCCTTGTCTATTTTCTAACTTAGATTCTCATGAAGGTGTATGAAACATAATGTACCCAAGGATATGAATTTTTAAGGTCATTGCAGGTCCAATATCTTAGCTTACACAGATTCTGATATAGCAAAAGGAAATTGACTAACTTGTCATCCTGGCTTTTGTGCATTGATGCGTAAGTTTATTTTTTACATTGCATCCAAACATAGTATTCATACTTTCATAATATTAGTGGGTATTAGTGATTGTTGTACTATCAGGTGGTAGCCATTCCAAAAAGTGCCCAATGATGATAAAAAATTTACAATATCTGCAAATCAGTGACAGTCCTAAGAGTTTGCATGTAGATGCATTTAGAGATTGCATGATTCATTTTCACTAAACAAGAAATAGTATAAGGGATTTTCACTCAAAATGATTTCTAATTTCATTCATACATCTAGGTTAATTACATCATCAATATTACTGATATCAATGTCGTTGCATACTCATAACATACATTCTACATTCATATATGAGAAAGAGAAAATACAAAAACAAAGCATTCAAAGCATTGCATTTCATTCTACATCCTAAAAATACATCCATACATTTACTTGCATAGAGAAAATATCAAAAACGTAAATTTTCATATTCACTTAGCATCATTTGAAACACATTCATAATAGTAATAAATCAAATAGCATAAATGATGTCATCATCTAAAAATCTAACTCATCATGAGACCAAGATAAACATACATCACATGTGCATCAAACGTCTAAAAGCAAAAAGAACCCATGAAAATGTCAGAATCAGGAAGAGCTACATCAAATATATATCAAATCATGGAACAGATCAAAAATATGGAACTATCTACAAAAAGAGTATCAGAGAATCAGTACGAATCAGATATACATGTATGAATATAATGGTACAAAAGAATGGTCCCATAAGGATCCAGATATACAATATGATCTCACAAAAATAGTACAAAAAGATACACCATATCTGATTTCCCCCCTCTCCCTGATCTGGAGGAGGAGGAGGTGGTACAAATGGAGCTACTGGTGGTGGCATGGCCCCCTCTGACTGCTAAGCCAACTATGGAAAATATATGGCTCTCTGCCCCTCTGGTACTATTACGTGATATAGAGAATAATAATATTTTTCTCTCTTCCCCTGGTGTATGGTAGTACGGGCCTGTGTATCCCTCTCTTCCCTGAGTTTCTCAAGTTGTGCATCTCTATCTGCAAGAAAAGCATCTACTGTAGTGAGCCTAGCCTCTAAAGTGTTGATCCTGGCCCTGAGCTACTCTCACTCCCGCTAACACTGTGATAAAGGATTTTGTCCCTGCTAGAACCTCTACATGTGTCCTATCCTATGGGCCTATCCTATGGCCTCTGATGCTACCTCTATCTTTGCTTCTCTCCTATAAGTAATGGCCCTAGATCCATCTGAGGAGTAAAAAATATGAATCAGGTATGCCGACCCTCTCCACTGCTACTAGCACCACCACTACCACCCACTGCGCCTCCACCCCTATCATCTCTGCCATCATCACCATCATCCGAAGGAGGGCATCTCCCATCTTGTCCACCATCTCTGCCTTCATCCCTACCTCCAGCTCCCCTCTCTCTCTGAGCTCCTCCTCTACCTCTAGCAGGATAATCATTGGTAGGATCATAATCTAGAGGGTCCTCGATACGAGGAATGGCCTCATCTAGTACTATGAACCATGGAAAGGGATGCTGGAGCATCTGTGCTAGATATCCATTAGAACAGCCTACGTCTTCCACATCTAATTGAAGGTCCCAAGAAACTCTAACCATATCCCTGATCTCCTGATGAGCTATCTCATATCTCAACTGAGGACCCCACTTTGGTGTCTCATCTTTGAATTTTGCATATATAGTCATGTCCTAACTCCTGCCCTGTACTCGGCTGAACTGTCTCAAAACATAGGTATGTAAGAAATGCTCTATAATGTATCAGGTCCAGTTGATCAAGTATCTACTCTGAAAGAAGAATGGCATTTTTCATCTTTCATATCCCCACTCCTCTCAATCCAAGTACGTCCTCCATACTACTATTGTCATATCATCAAAAATGTGATGCCAGTACTCTACCTTGCCTGGATGGGGCTACTAGATAAGACCTACATACATCTACATAAAAGGTTTCTCTGGTGCGCACTGCTTTTCCACTACCAGTCGTGTAACTGGGATATGCTCCCAGGCCCAGATCTAAAGAATCAGTATCCCTACAGTCATACTCCAGGAATAATGATATACAATTTCATGAAGATCCCTGTAAATATGGGTAAGAATGAAGCTACCCCATGCAAATATGCATCTTGAAACAACCATCTACTCCAGCATATCTACCCATCCTACCATAAAACCATGTTGTCCTCTATCTGGAATCAAGATGCCACCAATCAATCTAGCTAAGTATATAGAAAAGCGATCATAGTGATCAGACATGTAATCCCAGGTGATGTATCTCTGAGCAAGTGTATCATCTCCAAAGAAATGATGAGTTGTAGCAATTGCAACAGTAGATGTCACCTCAAATTACACCTTGTGACCCATCACTATAACTTGTAGTATCTGCCACACATCCTCTGGTGTGATAGTCATCTCCCTGGTTGGGAGATGGAAGGTTTTGTGCTCTGAGTGTCATCTCTCAGCAAGATTAGTCAACAACCCTTGATTTACCCTAATGTTAGGTAAATCTATCAAATACTATAAACCTACTCGATCTACTATATCTAGCTCATCATCTGACAACTGTCGCGCCAAGGCAAGGACATGTCCAGGGTATGGTCCACAGAATGCTACTACCTCAAAAGGGACTTGTTTCACATCAAAATAGGAATTACAAAGTAAAATCAATGCTCTATCTATGATGACTACACAGAAACAAGATCCACTAGGTATTTTGCTAGCCAGCAGATCAAAGACAGTTCACATTTTACAGAACTCTAAGTCTAAAAACCAGAAATGATTCTGTATGAACAGGGTATGAGCCTTTTTATGGGATACGATCCCTAATTTTAAGGATAGTATGGGGTATCATGGATACGATATAGAATTGATAGGGTGTGATGTGGGATGCGGCGTATGACCCTATTTTGTCAGGTACGAGGCAATTCAAAAGCCACCCTAAAATCTACTAAAAATGATGCAAATTTATTCTATAGGGTACAATCTAGGAAATCCCAGATATAATGCAAGATTTCTTGTATCCACAGGATATGACACAGGTTGAACAGGGTGTGATTCAGAATCCCAGATTCGATGCACAACTCAATTGGCTATAACTTCTACAAAAATGCATAAAAATTAATTTTGCAAAATTCACAAGGTAGATTTATGAGTACTTACCGGAGGTGCATAGTCATTTGGGTGCTAATGTTGATGGCTGAGCTCAAAATGATGCTTCCTGATCAGGACCACCATCTTCTCTATAGATCTCTAAAAAATACTAAAGGTAAAAGTGAAAATATATAGTTAAAAAGTGATTTTTGAGATATATATTGGACTTTTTGAGCTATTTAGGAGTTTCAAAACTCCTCCCAGACAACTAAAACTCCATTTCTATTCTCTTTTTGATCAATCAAGAACAAAATTGAAGGTAACTATGCCCTTTTACATGGTACAGTACAATTTTTTGACAGCCCCTAAAAATGCAAACATGCACCATCTGTTCTGAAAATTAGTTTTCTAGGTTCTATATCATCAAAATTGCACATTTCATCACCACTCTTGGTCCAACATCATTTTATCAATCTTACCACTCATTCCTTCACTTCTTCTAATCTATTCTTTCTTGACCTAACCGATCATTGCAAGTGATGCATCATTTCAACAGAGGGATTTTGTTTTATTCTTTCCTTCGATTTTTTTCCCGAGGGGGCATGATCACACTATCATCAATCAAACTCTTGCTCAAAACAGCATTAAAAATGACTTCATTATCAAAAAAACTAAAGGCATGACGGCTCGTTGACTAAGTCAGAACTATTGGATTGAAGGCTTCGGTTCTCACAATTTGTATATCCTATGTCTACTTTTTCTTATATTCTTATTAAGCTCCTGGCAGCTTCATACTGACTTCTGGATGACAACCAAGTTTGAAATCAATATTATCAATCTTTGGATGACAACCAAATTTAGAATTGGTATCTTTAAGATCTTTTCTTATTAACCTTTGTTCAATCAAGTTCAAATTCAATTCTATCAGTTTAGTTCAATCAAGTGCAAGACTGATCTCATCATACATTTCGTTTGATCATTAGCAAAATTATCAAACTTTCTAAAGTCAAAGAGGAGAAAATGTAACCACCCTAATTTGGTCTTCTCTAAATATAGACCCTATTTTCCCTACGTGTGATCATACCCCCAATTATGTCAAGACAACTCTTCAATCGGTTGGCATAATTCATTCAAATTATATTTAATTTCCTAAGTGATTTAATCACTAAATTTTATTAATCACCATTAGCCAATTAAATCAAATCAATTCAATTCAAATCAAAACATGGCTAAGGTAATTAATTTAAAATGAGTTAAATAAAATCCTAATTATACCTCATCACTTGCAAAATCCTATCCACTAGCCTAAATTAATCTAATTAATTGGCTATAGTCCTAATTAATTATCAAAAGAAATCAAAAGTTTAAATAATTAATTTCCCTATTTTTGAATGAATATATTAAATATAATTCCTTTCATTAATACTCCCTCTAACCTAACCTACCTCAACCACCTTAACCCTAGGTTAAAACTAATCCCAACCCCTTCGCCCATGCTAAACCTACTTCCAATCTTAATTTCATACTAACCCACTTTCTAATGGTGTCACATTCCTAATTTTGTGATTAGGAATTCAACCCATTCCCAAAAGTCAAAGTTCTCAAGCTTGACATTAAACCCTCACCCATGCTTCTTAAACCCTCACCCATGCCTCATAAATTCTTTCATAAATGAAGCATTTATGTCTCTTACACATTCTCTTCCACACTCCACATTAATGAGTCTTACATCCTCATTAATGGATTTCACTTCTCAATCCTTCCCCCATTCCTCCATTTCTTCTATAAATTGGATGAATTTTGAGCACAAATGGCCCTTAATTTTTAGAGTTGAAAGCATTCTTATGCTGCCCATATTTGGAGAGTTGAAAGAGCAAACTTATGTTGCTCATATTTTAGGGACTTATATATTGCATTTTAGCTTATTTCTAATTTGCATTGTTACAATCTTTCATTTTAGAATTAAAATGAACTTTTCTTGAGCATACTAGATTAGTTTTTATTCAAATATTTCATTCTAGGTTGTATATTTCACTAATTTGTGCATAATCTGAGGGCATGATTATTGCATTCTTCAAACTCTTCCTAGATAGGAAGCAATATATCAGATTTAGTGGTTTATGTGAAACCCTTGCTTTTTATGATTTTTCACTAATATAATGATCTATTGAGGTGTTGTGTCCTTCTTAGCAGGTGCATAAAATACACACACACGTATCATCACTCAACTTAAGAAATTCATTATAGATGTCATCAGCTCCAAGTTCTTCCAGTTTGTAGTGTATGAATGAACGAATGTCTTCAGTCAGCAATACACCATAGGGTATCGAAGATAAGGCACTCATTGGATCATTTTCATTTTCCTTCATCGGGTGTAACTTGAATATGGGTCCTTGATCATCAATGATGTTGACCAAAACTAGAGTGTCCATAATGTCAACAATTAAAATAAAAAACAATGATTCTTGTATAGAACTTTTCAATTCAAGCTATAACCTCGACTTCACAGACTATTGTTCTTCGACAACCAATTAAGTTTCCTGGGTGAAATCTTAGTCCACAAACACAAATAATTCTCTCTATGGAATTTAATCACATGTTTTTTAGTAAACTTCGTTAGAATGTAAAGTGATAAATGAGTTTACTTTCTCATCTTTATAACGTTTGAGAATGTAGTCATAAGACATAACGTTCAAATAGTACTTTTCACCGATCACAACAGTTAAAACATAACACTCGTTATATGCACACAAATGCTTTATCTTCACTAACCATCATTAACTCAAAAAAAAACATCTCAAAATGCATATGAATCTTACTGCTCATGAATTTAGGGGACCGATAAATGATTTGACTATAAGTGCTCCCCCTAAGAAAATAAATTTCTTAGTTCACCGATGGATTCTCCACATTTACTGGACTCGTATAGTTCTTAGTTAACTCTAAAAATTTCAATTCTCCTTTCCTCACCCATGTCTTCATCATATCAAATTTTACTTTATCAGCATTAATAGTTTCCTTTCCTTTAGCATTTTCATCTTTGTTCACCGATTGACCACTAGTATACTTTCTTTATCTACATAACCGAGAAAGATGACCAAAATTTTCACATACATAAAAGACCATACATGTTGGATTCCAAGGTCTAGCATTGTCTCTAAATGACCTTATTCTACAATTCACAACCACATGTCCATAGTTGTGAAAATTAGAACAAGTAACATCTGACCGGTTACCTTGATTGATAGGTCTTTGATTGTTGTAATCATATGACCATTGATTATTGATTCTCGGCCTCCACTCTTTACCTCTATGTCAAAACTTGTTACAATAGTAAAAAAACCCATTAAATTTATTAGATATAGCATTGTAGTTATCATTTCTACCATAGGAGTGTTCTAATCTAGAAGTAGAACCTCTAGGTCTAGCATTTGGACTAATCGGTTTAAACCAACATACATTAGCAGTATGACCTTCCTTGTGACAATTAAAACATACCAGTTTATACCTTCTCTTTCCAGTATTATTTTTTACCTCGGCTTTCTATTTTCTTTCTACATTGATGTCTTTAGTGCCAGAAGATTCACCAGCTTCAAAGTTTGAAAATCCTAAACCTTGTTTTTCTCCATTCATCCTCTGCCTTCCAACTTGTTCATCAAGTTTGGCAGAACTCTTTCTGAATTTATTCAGCATATTGTTTATAGCTTTCAATTCTTTTTTTCCCTTTTCATTCTCTTTCCTTATTCCCTCATTCTCTCGTTAAATGTCATATTTTTCTTCATTTGTATCATGTAAGTGTTCATGCAATGTAGAAACCTCTTTCTCTAATCTAAATAGTTTCTCCAACTTTTCTATTAGGGTTTTATCTTTAACCTTTAGGGCATCTTCATCAATTTTATTGGCATTGTTAGCATCTCTCCTTTTTTCAATTTCTTCAACCATCCTGAAAGACTGACTTTCAAGCTCTCTTTTCAAATTTTCCACTTCTCTTTTGAGTCCAATATTTTTATCCATCAGATCTACAAGTGCTTCCTCTAATTCTTCAGACAAACTACCTTCAGACAGTTGTTCAATGTAGTCTTGACTTTCACTCAATTTCTTAGCAAGCTCTCTTCTCTTAGCAAGGGGGTGCCTCATCTTTTCCTTTAGTTCATTAATGACTTTGCTTGTATCCACAAGTTTCTTTTCCTACTTGTATCTATCCATGTTAACTTATAGGGATATTTTCCTCAAGCAATTAAACTTAATATTAGGAGGACCTATTCTCTGATACAATTTTTTGTAAATCTTATGACTAAGAGGGGAGGTGAATTGGTACAAATAGGTAATGAAAAAATTCAACCACTAATATGATTATCTGCCCTAGCAAATTCCAAACAACAAAGAATATAACTGAAGTAAATAAATAACAATAAACAATATCAATCATCCAAAACCTTAACACACATAACATAGGTATTTTATTGTGGAAACCATTGTTATAGGGAAAAACCCATGATGGGGATGACACCCACAAGTCCAATACTATAGTAAATGAGTTTTCTCTATTAGGAGCTACAAATACCCTTTCTGAGGGTTCACCCTGTTAGGAGTGATTAGTACACTGTTAGGAGTAAAATCAAATTAGATATGATCTACCTTGCTAGAGGATTTCAAACCTCAATAAATAAGTTACCCTGTTAAATAATTTACAAATAAGAACTTGTTAAATTTCCCCCTGTTAGGGGATTTGACCTGTTGCAACTGTTAAAGAACAACAAAATTGTTGATCTGTAGAATGGCATTGCTTGCATTTCAGATCCTTTGTGCTCCTTTTCTTCTTGATGCTATACTAATCTCAACTCCTTCAATTCATGACCGCCCAATCTAAAAATATGATCGCAACCCTACATCAAATGATTTAGTGCTCCTTTTATAGACTGTCATTATCCCACACAAGACCTATAACTTTCCACCGTAGTTGGCCCAAAATATTTCCCAACCTCCTCAAAATCACCACCAACAAAATTCAATATATCATCCTCAAAATTTATTACCAATAATCAAATTAATATGTCAGCCTCAGATCCACTTCCATAATCAGATTAATATGAAACTTTGATCAGTGATCAAATAGGTAAACTGCCTTCTCACTCAAAACATTATTCAATCAATAGTTAAGATAAATTTTTGCGGTTGGAATCATGAATTCCACATACCATATATATATTGTATCTCTAATTGCAACATCTCAATTTTTACTCAACTCGGCCGCTACTACAATGTCTATCTGATACTGTTCTTCCTGAACACTAGCCAGCATACATAGTTTGATCTTCCCTTTAACAATCATGTACATTTCTTGTGATCACTGTAATCATGATAACTAAATGTATTTCTATCAAGGACAACCAATTATGCATCCATGCATGAGCACTCTGCATATCTTCTCCAAAACTATCATAATTTCAACCTTATAAAGTATAAGGAAAATATTCATCTTACATGGGAGCTTGAAACTGTCAACAAATAAAAAGAGGAAGAAGAACACTGAATAGAACAAGTGTTGATGGAACTTTGTGACCAGATCCGCCAATAGGGGATAAGTTGTCACCAGGTACCAGAGTACCGGACAACTTCACCTATAGAGGTTTACCGGAGAATGAATTCTCCTAGCCTCCAAGCACCTAGTAATCAGGTCTTGCCAGTGAGGGGGAGCTAAGATGGGCAGGTGACTACTGTTTGAGGGGATAGCTAGTTTTTACTCATCATTTCCAGGGATTTCAAAAGGGGGTGAGGTTACCTACAACCATCTTAAATTTATCAAAGAAATCACAAAAGTTAGATTAGAGTTAGAGTATATTTCTACTTATAGTCATGCAATACATATTCAAACATCAACAATGCTCCAATGCCAGAAAACAACACTAAATACCAGATACACAAAGAATCAGTGATTCATACTCATCTGATAGCAAAGGGAGATAAGATCATTTAACGAAATGCAAAACACCAAAGAAAAGGACATAAGAAGACATACAACACAAAAGATGTCCGCTAACTTCGGAGATCAGAACAACAAATAACATAAGTCCACAAGTTGTTCTTCTTTCTTTCATTAACTTGAAATGATTCCAGCATCACTGGTGAGTACATTCATGGCTCCAAGGGAGCATTAAGCTGCTAAGAACTAATTGAAAGTAAACTTCTAACTGCAATGAACCTAGAAATGTTATTTTCTATTACTATTGGACAGAGAAAACCTCAATTTTTCTGACCCTTGTTAAGGCATCGGTATTATTATTTATACACAAACTTGACCTAATCTACAAGTACACTTGCTGAATAAAATGTAATATTCATGGCCGGTACTACCCGTACCACTTACAATCATCTCGAGATGTACAAAGTTTTGACAAGATGGAAGAATAAGAAACGGAAGAATAAGAAAGGGGAGAAATCTAGAAGAATCAGCCTAGAGAAGAGGGCCATGGTACTTGTAGAAGAAACTTTCTTATCTCAGTAACTTAGGCCATACACCTCATTAATGTTGATTGCGGCTCCCTATCTTCGAGGTGTGCCAGGTAGTAAATGCAAGAGCGGCACCTTGGGGGAATAAGAAGATGTCTATCAGAACCATCCCATCTTCCTGACCTATCATTATCTAGATCACCTACATTTTGACCCTTATTAATTGATGACAGCGATCAGTCAACTCCAGAGAACCTTGATGCAGATTGCTGCAAAAGAATACAAAATTGGGACCCAAAATTCCAAAGTCTGGGAGCTTACATTCAAATAATAACAACTCTTCAAAACTTTTCCCTCCTGGCAGAAATATCCAGAGACTGGAAGACTTCACTTTTCTTTACATTTTTGGAATATCTCCAAAATTTGGAGAATTCCCTCCTCGTCTATCCCTTTTATACATTCTCAATGGTCTTTGGCTGCCTCCAACTGATCGGTTGCATCTCTGGCACCTTTCTTGAACTCTACAGCCATCTTTGTGGCATCGTGCACCCGGAGCAACATGCGAGTCAAATGTGACATCTTTGCTCCATCAAAATCTCTGAGGGACCGGAACCGTACCTCCATTATTTCATCAAATCTACTCAAAACAAAATCCACCAGAGCACATGTCTCGGTGCTAAAGGGATGGACCGCCAAAACCCTTATGATGAATGTCACATATGAATTTAATGAATTTTGAATCATTGGGACTTTATCCTTTAGGGCCACTACCAGCTACTTGCTCATCTGAATTTTAAGACCAAGTCTAGAGTGTTGGGCCTGGAGGAACCTGAAATCCTCATCTCCCAAAATACCCATCTCCTTGACGGCTTCCTCCCCAAAATTCATGATCTCTTCTAACTCACTCACCCATTCTTTAAACTTCTCTATTTCTCCCTCCCACTGAGAAATGGCATTGTTTACTTGGCCTAAGGTGTTACTGGCCTAGTGTAGGTCCAGGAGCGTAGATTTCAAGAAATGCCTGAAGGATCCTACCTGCTCAGTTACCCAATCATCCACAGTCTGCACTTTCTTCTTCATTGTCCTTAGCGTGTCAATATCACCCTATGGGAGTGGTGTTCCAAATATGGATGCCTCTAGACAAATCATAGCCAATGGTTGTGTTAGTTTTGCAAGAAGCTCGAGAAGATTATCATTTGTCTCTTTTACCTCCTTTAGCTTTTGCACTTTCTTTTCATACTGGGCCTCAATTTCCTGGCCTGTTTCTCTTATCAGGTCCAGTTCCCCTTGTTTATCTCTCCTCCCTAGAGGGACTTCTATGATGGTGTACTCTTTAGCTCCTACTATTTCCTCTTCCTTGTCTAGGGGAGGTGTTTCTGCTATCGTGATAGTGTTTCCTCTCAAACCAGTCCAAATGGTGTGGAGGGTTTGGGCCTCTTAATTTTGAGCCATCATCTCGGCTAGAGAGAGAGGGGCTCTTATTACTACCGGGGCCTTTCTCTTCCTTGACTCCACCATCCATTGTGGTGGTGCGGGTCATCTTATTGCTAGGTCTTCGATACTTGGTTCCTCTTTGGGAGCTTGTTGTGCTTCCCCGACATCAGTGGTCAATGTGGACTCTTTTTCTTTATCCCTAGGGTTTCCTCCTTCTCCCACCTTAGTGGTATCTGTATCCATATTTTTTGGGTTCTCCCCCACATCCTATTGATGCAAAGCTCCTTTGGCATTCTCTACGAAGACATTCTCCTCTGGGGGCCTATTTTCTGGAGGGGGCAAAGGTGTCCGACCTGGGTCTGATTGTTGCACTACGGAGACCAACTTTCCAAATTTCATAACCTGGGGTAACGAGTTACCCTGGGTTTCTAGAGGAATTTGGACCATGATGATTGAGGGTACAATTGTTCCTGAAGGTCTGGTTTCCCCAACCATATTCAGTTTCTCAACTTGTTCCTATCTCTCTCCTGTCTCGGTCCCTGGGATCGGTGTTTCTTCCACACCTAGTGTGCTTTCTTGTTCTTGCTCCCCAGTCTCTTCTTCTGGGGAAACTTCTTTTTCTTGTCCTTCCCCTTCTCTGGGGATATTCTCTACCTCTTGTGTGGTGATCTCCTCCACCTCCCTCTCCACATCTTCCTACAAATTTATCAGGTCATCAGTTTAGAAGATGTCATCAAAATCATCATGGGGAGGGGAGGCCTCTGAGGGATTTTCCATTTTAGGGGAAGAAGGGATGAGTTCCATAGGAACATTTTTGATGGTTTGGGGCTTGCATCTGCACTTGAAGGAGGATTATCTGCTCTTTTTTTCCTTCTCCTTGTCTGTAATGAGGCCCTAGCATCTGAAATAGTCTTACCCTCATCCTCCATCTCTGCTGCCTAGATCATGAGTGTTTCAAGTGAAGGGGAGCCTAAAGGAAGGGAAGACCCCACCGGAGTGACCACGAGACCAAGATAAAGTCTGGCGCTGATTGTTTCTCTCAGCCGTCGAGATGTGGTGCAGGAACACCAAGGTTCCACATAAAGGCCATGAACCAAACCAAGAGGAATATAAAGGAATGGAGGGTACCTAATGGAAGTCATAGGTCCAAGGGGATCCTCAATGATACACATCATATTAACTATAATGTATTGGCTCCTATAATGGTTTGATGCCATGAAATGGCATTTGAATATTAAAAATAAATTATATCCTTGAAAGGAT
>MU226848.1:6349375-6400472 GCA_018584345.1 Thuja plicata
ACAAATCTGTCTTTGTCACCTGTCATGTGGTGTGAGCATCCACTGTCAATGATCCAATCAGTTCTGACATCTGCTTTGGAAATTAAGGCTAATTCATGATCTTCTTCTTTATCTGCAATGTCCATATTTTCAAGCAAATTTTCCATGTCTTCAAGGGCTATGAATCCAATTTCATCTTCTCCTGAATCTTCATCAGTTACACCTTCTTCAGCATGGTAACATTATTTTCTATATTTAGGTTTGTAGTCAGATTTGAACTTCTTGACTCTTGTGGGACACTTAGATGCAAAGTGACCAATCTTATTACATGAAAAACACTTGAATGGAAGTTGTCCTTCATATTTTCCTTTTCCTTTCTTTTCTCTCTTAGCAATCATGGAAATTATCTCTTCTAGCTCTTCATCATTTTCTTCATTCTCATTATGACTAGAGATGTGTGAGGATTTCTTATCGTGGATTGAAGCTTTGAAGGCTGTTTCATTCTTAGGTTCAGTCTTCAATCTTGATATCTCAAATGCAGAGATTTTGTTGATCAAAGGCTCTCTCTTGAAGTCTTGTGAGAATTGCATAGTTTCCTCTAGAATTCTAATCTTGTTATCATAGTCTGATGTTAAAGTAGTTAACAACTTGTCCATTATATCTTCTTCTGAAATTTCTCCTCCATTGTTTCTGATTCCAGATATTGCTTCATTTATCCTCTGATTATAAGCTCTAATATTCTCTTCAGGTAACATCTCAAGACTGTTGTATTTCTTCTTCCATGTCTTCTTGTGTGCATTCTTTGCTTAAACATCTCCTTCAAACATGTCTTCTAAATACTTACATATGATATATGCTTTTTCAATCTTCTTGATTTCAGAAAATTCACTGTCAGATAAGGTGTTGATTAGGGCTTCTTTGGCAATTGAATTATTGGTAAATGTTTCCTTCTGTCTTCTAGTAGCATCATCCTTTGCAAGGTCTTTCAGAGATGGAATTTCAACCTCTTGTGTAGCAATATCAAAGATCTCAAATCTAATGCACTGAAGATGTGTTATCATTTTGTTCTTCCAATCCAAATAATTCTCTCCATCGAACTTAGGGTTTTCTTTTCTGAAGTATGCCATCTGATCTACCTTAAGCTATTAGGCTTCTTCTCCAAGGCACTTGGCTCTAATACCATTTGTTAGAATACTTCAGAGATAACTGAGAGGGGGGGTGAATCAGTTATCAGTAAATTTAAATCTTTGTACTTATTAATCCAGATTGATATAACTTGAATGCACATATAGATAACACTTTACACAACACATCAATTTGCTTACGGGGAAACCAAATGGTAAAAACCCCGGTGGGAATTAGTACCCACAAAGAACTATATTGTTTATAGTAATCCCTGTTAAAAGATTCTTCAACCCTGTTAGGAGTTGTACAATATAATGCAGTAGTATAGTTGACCTGGTTAAGGGTCAAACCCTGTTAGGAGTCTTTTATAATAACCTTGTTAGGGGTGGAGGACTCACTGTCCAAGAGGTGAATGCTACAACCTTCTGGATAATTGATACACACTGTACCAATGAAATGAACTATTTCTTTGACACTTCTTGTCTGATCAGTTCCTTTTGTGCACCGATGCTTTAACCTATTGTAAAGCAATATAACAATCTAGTCTATATTTTGAATGCTTCAACATAAACATCTATATTATCAACATATGATAAATATAGCTCTACTGCATCAACACTCTGCTCTGCTTGTCAATCTCTGGCTTTCGCAACTCTTCTTATCACAAATGACCTTGTATAAATACATACACCAAATATGAGATCATGGGACCTGTAAGACAACTCTTCATAACATCCTTGTCAGCTCTACTAAGCGCGCAAGCATAATTACAACTGCGCAAGTCAATGTTGAATAGACATGTCGCTTCACTAAGTCAGCTTCACCAATTTAATAAAAACTTTGTAATCTTCTTGAAATATGTTTGGCACTTTTAGATTAATATCAACAACTCATAACTCATCATGAATATACACATGCATATCCTGAAGATAGGTGCAACTCAATCAACACATTACATACATCGGCCTTAAACTGTTAATCCTCCAGAACTATAACCGTCAATAACAGAATTACATATCTTTACTGAAACTTCATATCTGGGTCTGCGTGTATGAACATAGCATCATAAACATGTCAAAAACATGTATCTATCCACGCTGGTCTTCATGACATCATTTGGATAAGTACATATAGAAGTACTACTATGTATTATATGTTTTCATCAATGACAAACATATAATCAATCAACTGTTCAGAATCAAATCTCCAACAATGTGTACATGATAAATCCAGACATACATAGTACAGAACTACAATATGGCAAAGTTACAAGAAGATCAATAGACCAGCAGTCCAAGAGACAAAGCATAGAAGAAGACTAAGTGTTTTGATCAGCGTGTGTTATTTTGTAATGTAATGGCTAAGCGCCTTTGGTTATACGATGGTAATAATGTAATTAACATTGTAGTAAACACGCTTGAGCCGACTTGTTCGGAAGCATTGTATATTTTGTTTTAGGGCCTACTAGTGTTTTGTTTTGGGTTGCGCCTATTTGGATTTGAATATATAAGTATGTAATGTAAAGATATGTTATAAGTGTCGATTATTATGCAAGAGGAAGATACAGAGGGACAGTACAATGAAGTCAGTATATGATATAGCTCTTTAAGAGAGTAAGAGCATTTGCATATACACGAAACTGATCAGACAACAGTGTCATCATAGCAGTTCATTTTGATATAGTGCATATCATCTTTTGGAAGGTTGTAGCCTTCATCTTATTGGGAAGTGAACCATATACCTTTAACAGGGTTTTTTAAAAGACTCCTAACAAGGTCAGACCTTTAACCATGTCATTGTACTCATATTGTAAAGACTGCTTCTAACAGGGCAAAGGAACTCTCACAAGTTCATTATACTTAGTACAATATTTGTGGGTACTAATTCCCACCGGGGTTTTTGTCTGATCAAGGTTTCCTCGTAATCATATCATGTGTTATGAGTTATCTTGTTAAGTTTCATTCTATGTATGATTGATTTATGTTTAAGTTGCTGAAAAAGTAATTAATTGACAAACACTGATTCACCCCCNTCCCCCCCCCCCCCCCCCCCCCCTCTCAGTATTTCTAACAAAAGAAGTTTGATCTATGGAAGACACCTTGAATACTTGAAGACTTGAATGCTAGAATGCCACTTGAAATTGTACTTGGATGCTCATTACTTTTCTTGATTTCTTTCTTAATGCATGCTTGAAAATAATGGTTGCATGCTCATAATGATGATTTGTCTCTCTAAAATGAAGGAAGAGGGAGATCCTTTTATAGTGCATCCAGAAACACAATTATACAGGCCGACCATGATTTTGGAACCCCGATGAATCTGCCAGATAGGACCCAGGGCCAAATCTTGGATCAAAACCTAGGGGTAAAGTTAAACTTTGACTACACCCCTCCAAAAATTTTCTTTCTTCTGATTGGAGGACATAGCTTATAATTTTTGTAGAATCTGGATGGTCGATTGATTCTGATATTGGGAGCAACTTCCAAAATCACAAAAGTAAGGGGGAATTGTGAAATTAGATGAAAATAGGGGAAGTTTCTTATAAATAATATCCTACCTCAATTTTGCACAAATTAAGGAGGATTGGGGAAGAAATAAGGACCCATATGTTAATAAAGTGTACATTAAAGTGAAATATGAAGCCTAATCAAAGGAACCATACTAAATTGGTCCCAAAATTATCCTAAATTGAGCACAAATCAAGTGCTTACTTTTTAGGGAGATACATTTATCCCCCACTTTAGCGGGAGTATGAGGCAAGCTCATACTCGCGATAAAGGAAGAGATGAAAGAGAGAAAGAGACAAGAGAGATGATGATCATGGAAAATAAGAGATATGAAACATCACTAAGCTTAAGGACCTCAAGCCCTAAAAAAAGGATCTCAACTCAACATATATGCATAAGGATAAAAAATAAAAACAAAGACAATAGACACACACAAGAAAGAAAAAAAGGGTTAACACAAAAAGACCCCAAATCAATTAGTGAAGAGACCTCGATCAAACATATCCCATCCACTAATATCATATTTGGAAATCTCTTGCAAGAACATAAGAGATCACAAGGAAAAGGGAGAGATTGATGACAAAGATGATGTCAACTCCATGATCTATCCTACTAGAAAAACCATAAGAGAAAAGAGAGAGACCGTGAACCCAAAGGATAACAGGCTAGCTATGTAGTGCTAGGTTATTCATGGAGAGAGAGAGAGAGAGAGAGAGAGAGAGAGAGAGAGAGAGAGAGAGAGAGAGAGAGAGAGAGAGAGATGTGCACGAGGAAGATTTGAGAAATATTGCACTTGGGGGAGGCTTAAAAATGTTTTGCACTTAGTGGCGGCTTAGGACATTAGGCATGTGGAAAAGCATTGTCTTCCACATGGATTAAAAAGGAGATCAGGAATGTGGAAAATAATTGTCTTCCACAAGGATCAAAAAGGAGATCGGGAATGTGGAAAAGCATTGTCTTCAACAAGGATCAAAAAGGAGATCATGCATGTGGAAAATCATTGTCTTCCACAAGGATCAAAAAGGAGATCAGGCGTGTGGAAAATCACTGTCTTCCACAAGGATATGTATGTGCATGTGTGTGTGATCATTCTAGGGACCATGTGCTAATATAAAGAGAGGGACATGCATATGCCACCCTCCTTATGGTGGAAACATATATTCCATCATAAGGAAAGAGAAATAAGGATACCTACTTCCATCAGCAAGTAGATATCCTTAAACAATAATGTATTCCATTAACTTAGCCAAGAGTGAATACTCTGGTGAGATAAGGAAAAATAGATAATCGTGAAAGGATATGTCACTTTTAGGAAGAGACCCTTGAAAGGAAGATATCTTTTTAGAAATACATCTACCCTCAACAGGAGTTCTTGAACAGAAACAACGTCTTCGGGATAAAGAGGAGTAGGCGAACAAGAATGCTCCAATTTATCCCCCTATCACTAGGTGAAATAGGGATTATTGGTGAAGGATGGTAAACTTTGAATCATAGAGTAAGAAAATATGTTTATAAATAACATGATTTTGCAAATAAAGAAGAGGTAGTGATCAATGATGCACACCTATTGTATAAGAGAGAATCCTGAATCCAAAAAAAATAATTCTTTATAAGAAAATAATGTCACATGATAAATAAATTTCACTGTACTAAGGAAAGTAGATCCTTGTAAAAAGAGAGAATAATGTAAAAAAAATCTTTCCCCCCAAGTATGAAGGCAAGATAGAATATAATACACCATTAATGATACCCTCAAGATATGAAATTCCAAGTAAAATAAGTTGTTACGTCAGGTTCACCAAAATGTATAGAGTAAAATGGTGATCAATGCTAAGAGAGAGATCACTCATCAAAATCTTGAGATCTATACAGTTGGGAAATAGACAAACCTAGCCTCTTTGTATACAAGCTTTATTAGCACAACCCAAGATGAAGGGTTCCAATGAAAAACCTAGATGCAAAGGGAGGAGGATAAGGTCTATTTTATCTATAAAGGGGATTAGATTTGATTAATTGATTAAGGTTAAGTACAAATCTAAGAAGTAACTAAAAATGACTAATACAAAATTATATCTTATTTATTTAGGAAATTAATTGCAAGATTGGACAAGGATTTATGCACCTTGAGATGAATTAGGAGGTTATATGCCTTGAAATTGCAATTTCCTGTCACATAGATGTCAGAGACTGAAACCATTCTAGATCTGGGACCCTAGCACCTATAGTTTCCAACCTTGAAAAGCTAAGGCATCCAGGAACAAGACAAATTTTAAGGTACAAGTCAAGATTCGACTACACCCCTCTATTTGCAATTTTATACTTTTTAATTCTGATCTATGAGATAACCTAAAAAATGCCTCAATCCAATTCCGCATATCCCAAAACATGTTCTTGCACATAGAAAAATGGAAATTATTTGTGGAAGGGGGGGCTTGCCTTGGTCAAGCCCCAATTTATAAATTAACATTACATTGAAATGAAGTAAGGAATTTTGACATGTAACAAAGATTAGATCTGAAATTAAGTGCATCATGCAATGTAGATACTCTTACCTCTTTGAATGTGATAACGAATGTTGATGCAATAGCTTTGACTCCACACAAAACCAAAAGGAAATCATGCAAGACAAAACCTTATGAATATGTTTTGTAAATATCCAAATAATGATTCAGGATTGAAGATATGATGTCAATGTCCTTCCAAGAAACTCCTTTGTTTGGTCTCAATGGGGAAATAAGCTTGATCTATGGAAGACACCTTGAATACTTGAAGACTTCAATGCTAAAATGACACTTGAAATTGCACTTGGATGCTTAATGGATGCTTGAAAATAATGGTTGAATTCTCATAATGATGATATATCTCTCTAAAATGAAGGAAGAGGGAGATCCTTTTATAGTGCATTCGGACAATGAATTACACAAGCCGACCATGGATCCAGAACCCCAATGAATGTGTTAGATAGGACCTGGTGCAGGAGCACCAATGGTGTCCAGTGGGACTCAACTCAGAGGGTCACTCATATAGGGTAAATATTTAGCCACAAGACCCCATGGATCTTGCATTAATAATTTGTAACAAGTTATGTTTGTAATAAACCCAAGTTTGGGCCAAAATGTCATTTAGGGACATTTGGGGCCAATAGGCCAAAACTGTGTAAATCATTCCAAAGGGAGTCTCAAGAGTTTTAATACCTTAATTAGGCTCATTTTTTCATGTAAGGACCTAATTTTATTTCATTGAAGTCATAGAGAGGTTGGAAGGTCAAGTTGTCCCAAAATGCAGAAAAGTTGCTATTGTTGTCAAAAAGATGTCAGAGCAACTTTTGCATTTTGTAAATTTTGGTTCCCAACGGTCAACCAATTCAAAAATTGGTTGAAGATAGTTGAGGAGGTTTTGAAATTTATTTTTAATCAATTTGGATTTAATATTTAAAGGTTGGTGAAGTTTTGGCATACTGAAATTAATACATTATAAGTTTTTCCTATTTTATTCATACTTCTATGACAAGCATGTGTGGGACTGAATTGATATTGAATGTTTTTGTTCATTTAATGGTGGAGGAATGAATTAAATCTCTTTTTCAACTGGTTTGATCTATTTTGGTGTAGCTTAGAAAAAATTACATCTAATTTTATGTGACTGGTCTGTGACAGAGGGGTTGCTTAGGGTTTCCCGAACAAATGCCTCTAACTTGAGATTTCACCTTGTAAAATCTATGGCCTTTGGTGAAACCCAAATTTAGAGGATGTATTGTAAGATTATGTTGGTTTTGTGTAGGAAGAATAAGGGAGTATAGAAGAAATTGATGCCCTAGTTGAGCATCTCTATGTGCTCAACCTAGAACATTCTGCAAATTGTGTTGCAGAAGGAAGACTGGAATGGTTGCATGAAAAATAATGGTGGATTTGATTTTGTGTGGAGTCTCTCTAGGTTTATTAAGTGGTATATGATTTGGGTTAGTTCATTTGAGGGTGTTTTCTTTGTAAGCTAGTCCTAATTAGGCCTAGGAACCTAATTAGCTCTTTGAGAGACAATGCTCTTTCCTTGTGATTCAGGAGTCGAGCGTTTGGGATTTGATAGAAGGCTCAAAAGGGTATCTAAAAAGGTGACTATTTTAGGAGGTCTTGTGGAGTATTCATAATTTAAGTCCTGAAAACTAGTCAAATGGACCTAGTAGCAATTAGGCCTCTCAGATAGGTCTATTGGACATTGCTTTGACTCTAACCAAATTATTGGGGATTTGTTGCCTAAAATATGTTGTATTGTTCCTCAAAGGAGTATGGGATTCCATTTAACCCATTGATATTCCAAAATCCTAATGATTTGTAGTTTCCACCTAATCACAAGGGGATTAGGCTTCATGAAAAGATTGGCTTGAGGGGTGTGATCCTTGGGGGAGAGTTTGTTGGTTATAGAGGGGGTGTTAGATACCCTTATAGGAGCCTTTAATTCTATCTAAGGGATACCAAAAGTCACTTATCACCTAGGGCTTGGTGAGAAGGAGAAATTTGTGGTATGTTTCCTATTGCACAAGGTTGTAACTTGAACCTAATACCTCTCCCTATCATATTAGTATTAGATCTTGGAAGCTAGGTCACTTGGGTGGTGTGATTCTATTATATGTCAGCGGAGGAAGAAGAGGAGTTCCTAGAGGAGGAAGAGGAATTCCTAGAGGAAGAAGATAACCTCCTAGGAGGTAACAACATGCCTCCCAAAATCATGTATCAGGATGCTATCAAAAGGATGATAGAAGAGAATATTGGAGAGTTAAATAGATATAAATTAAAGGAAAGGAAAGAGAGGTTGGAGATGAATCTTATGATGAAGGAACAAGGGAGCAAGAATCCCCTACACAAGCAGTTGAGTTGGGGGCAGAACAAAGGGCTCTTATTAATGTCTTAAAATCGGTCAATAGGGAAGACACAGATAGGCTACCCATGTACATTGGAAGCATGAATGGTGAATAATTCATTGAGTGTATTGAGACTCTAACTAGTCATTTTGAACTCAAGGAGGTCCCTCAAGACAAGAGGGTCAAACTAGACAAAGAAAATTTGAACGGATCTACACTCTCTTGGTGGAATTATGTACAAGGAGAGATGGTAAATGAAGGGAGGAACATGATAGCCTCTTGGGAGAGGATGAAGGCCAAATTCAAGGAACGGTTTCTTCCTATAGACTATGAAGTGTAGATGTATAAGAAACTCTAAAATCTCACACAGAAGGACCTAGATATAAATCCATACACAGAGGAGCTTCATAAACTAAGTATTAGACCAAAGAGACAAGAGGAGGATCCAAAGAAAGTGGCCAGGTATCTGAATGTCCTAAGAATGAGTATATGGGATGAGATAAGAATTATGGCACCAAAAATAGTGGGTAAGTGTTTTTAGTTGGCCCTAAGGGAAGAGGAGAAGTTGAGAAGGAAAGGAGAATAAATCATTAGAGGAAGGGGTGGAAGGAGTTTCAGAGGTAGAGGAAAAGCCAAACGGTCTCAAGGAGATTCTATCCCAAGAGATAAGATGGGTGACTCAAGTAGAAGAGGAGGCTATAGAGGTAGGGGACCAAATGGTGGAAGGTCTAATGGATTAGGGAGAGGATCCAAGTTATTTGGAATAAAGTATTGCAACTATGGTCAGATTGGGCATCCTGCTTATAGGTGTCCACAAAAGGCTCTAGCTTCTCAGGGCAGTGATAGGATAAATGCATTGGTGCATGGTGATGCAAGGAGTGTAACCTCACTTAAGGTGCAGTTAGCTTCAGAGGTAGGAGAAAATTTGATGATAAGAAGAACCTTATTCAAGGAGCCTGTCAAGATAGAACCACCACAAAGGAGAGCATTATTCAGGATCAACTACAAAATTCAAGGTAAGGTTTGTAAAGTTATCATAGATTTTGGTTCTACCAATAACATAGTGTCATTGGAGGCTAAAAATAAATTAAATTTGGAAAGAGTATCCCATAGTTTTCCATACAAAGTGTCTTGGCTAAATAAGGGAAAGCATGTGTTAGTGAATGAACAAGCATGGGTAGATTTTATCATTGGGGGTTGTAAGGATAAAATATTATGTGACATAATTCCCATGAATGCTTGTCATCTCCTTCTTGGTGGGCCTTGACAGTTTGACAGGAAAGCACACTTGGATGGAGAGAAGAATGCATATTCCTTTCAAAAGGATGGAGTGACATTTAAGATTAAATAATTGTTAGAGGATGGAAATCCAAAGCACATGGGTGGTAGTGTATTATGGTGGGAGAGAAGGATTTCTTGGAAACTCTAAAAGAGGAAGGCATAGGTTTTGTCTTGGTGTTGAAGCCTAAGGAATAAAGGAGGAAAGAGGTTAGTGATGTGGGTCCTAAGGAGGTTAGGGAGTTGCTACAGAAGTATAAGGATGTTATTGTAGGAGATGTACTAGATTCACTACCCCCTGTCAGAGATATTAGCCACCAATTAGAGCTCATACCTTGTGTATTACTTCCCAAAAAATTTGCATACAAGATGACCCCACAACAGAATAAATAGGTAGAAAGACATATTCAAGAGTTTCTTGAAAAAGGCATGATAAGGAAGAGTCTTAGCCCTTGTGTTGTGCCCACTCTCTTAGCCTCTAAAAATTATGGGAAATGGAGATTATGTATCAATTCTAGGGTAATCAATTGGATAAACATTAGGTATAGGTTTCCTATCCCTAGAATGGAGGATTTGATGGATTGTTTAGGGGGAGCCTCCTATTTCTCCAAGATTGACTTAAAAAGTGGATACCACCATATTAGAGTAAGAGAGGGGGATGAGTGGAAGATGTAATTTAAAACTAATGAGGGACTGTATGAATGTCTTGTAATGCCATTTGGAATTTCTAATGCCCCTAGTATATTTATGAAGCTAATGAATGAAGTTTTGCAGGACTTCATAGGCAAGTTTGTGGTGGTGTATCTTAATGATATACTAGTGTCTATTAAAACCAAATGAGAGAACCTTGAGCACCTAGAGATGGTGATGAAAATATTGCATGAGAAGAATTTTTAGATAAACCTTGAAAAGAGTGAGTTCATGAAGCAAGAGTTGGTATACTTGGGGTTTGTGATCTCCAAGGGAGACTTGAAAATGTAACCTTCAAAAGTAGAGGCTATTTTGAATTGGCCTACACCTAAGAATATAGGAGAGGTGAGGATATTTCATGGCCTAGCCACATTTTATAGTAATTTTATCAAAAAATTTAGTGAGTTGTGTGCCCCAATTTTGGAGATCATTACAGGTGGTAGGAATGTGAAGTTTGTGTGGACCCAAGAAGTAGATCAGAGTTTTAAATACCTCAAGCAAGGAGTGGAAATGTATCATTTCCTAGATCTTCCTAATTTCAAAAAGGTTTTAACTATAGAATGTGATGCAAGTGGGTGGATATTGGAGCAGTGTTAAGCCAAGAGGGCAGAGAAGTAGCTTTCTTTAGTGAGAAGTTGAATGACACCAAGAAGAAGTATCATCATATGACTTAGAGATATATGTCATGGTAAAATCCCTGAAAAATGGAGGTACTATTTGCTTCCTAAATAATTCATTGTTTTTACTGACAAACATGCTTTAAGTTTTCTAAATGGACGGGATAAATTGAGCCACATGCACATGAAATGGGTGGAGAGCGTGAAATCCTTAAAATTAACCATAAAGCACAAAAGGGGAAAGAAAACAAAGTTCCAGATGCCTTGAGAAGGAGGTTCCTACGTGTTCATGAAATTTAGTTGTAGATTGTGGGTATTGAAGCACTCAAGGACATGTTTTAGACTGATGAAGAGTTAAAGAAGCCTATGAGGTTTTTAGCAAGTTTGAAAATTATTTTCATTCAGATTTCTCTGATTTCATACTATAGGGTGGTTTTTTGTTTAAGGGATGCATACTTTGTATACCAAAGTGATCCATGAGAGACAAAATTATCAAGGAGAAGAATAGTCATGGTCTTGGGGGTCACTTTGGACTCAACAAGACATTTGATTTAGTAAGGAGGTTCTATTTCTGGCCCAAATTGTAGATTAATGTAAGAAAGATGGTAGATTCTTGTCCTATATGTCAAAGTTAAAAGGGTGTTTCAACCAATGCATGCCTATACCATCCCTTACCTATTCCAAAAAAACCTTGGAAGAGCTTGAACATGGAATTTTTCTTGGGACTACCAAGGACAAGAGCAGGGTTTGATGGCATTTTTATGGTAGATAGATTCAGCAAGATGGCCCATTTTATCCCCTATAAGAAGAATAATGATGCTAGTTATATTGCATGCATGTTCTTCAAGGAGATAGTTAAAATTCATGGTTTACCCCTAACCATTGTAACATATAGGGATTCAAATTTTGTGGGTCACTTTTGGAGGACCCTATAGAAGAATTTGGGGACTCATTTTTCCTATAGTTCTTGCCTACCATCCCCAAACAGATGGGAAGACTAAAGTGGTCAATATATCACTAGGAAATATCTTAAGGTGTCAACCAAAGGAACATGATTAGGTGTGGGACATGGTGATCCCTCAAGAAGAATTTGCATACAATGACTCCACAAATAGGAGTGCAGTGAGAAGCCCTTTTGATATAATTTATGGGATTCATCCTAGAGGTGTCATGGAGTTTAAAAATTTGCAAGGAGTGGAAAGTAGGAGTGGCCATGCAGAGGAGTTTTTTGAAGAAATGAAAGAGATACATGAGTAAGTCAGAGAATCACTTCATCAAAGTTCCCAAAAGATAAAGGCAAGAGTAGATCAGAAAAGAAGAGAACTCCAATTTTAGGTTGGGGATACTTTTATGGTCCATCTCAATAAGGACAGGTAACCAAAAGGAAGCTACAACAAACTAAAGATGAGAAAGATAGGTACCTGCAAGGTGATCAGTAAGTATGGATAAAATTCCTACAAGATAGAGCTGACATCAGATATAGCCATGTCTCCCATCTTCAATGTTTCATCTTTGACAACTTTTAAAGGAATAGTGCAGGAAGCAAATGATAATGCATAGATTGAAAAAGAACATGAAGATTGGGTTGCGGAATTGCCTACTACTCCTAATCCCATCATGGAGTGTATTCTAGATAGCAAGGAAGCTAAAATAACAAAGCAGAAGGTGTACTTTCAACATCTTTTCAAGTGGAAGGATCTACAAGAATCATAAGCCACTTGGATGTTGGAAGAGGAAATCAAGCACAGAGGAGGTGATTTAGAGCAGTTAGTCTCTAAGAGGACTTGAGAATTTTCTACCTAGGGGAGTATAGTGCAGGAGCACCAATGGTGGCCAGTGAGACTCAACTCATAGGGTCACTCATATAGGGTAAATATTTATCCACAAGACCCCATGGGTTTTGTATTAATAATTTGTAACAAGTGATGTTTTTAATAAGCCCAAGTTTGGGCCAAAATGTCATTTAGGGACATTTGGGGCCAATGTGCCAAAATTGTGTAGATCATTCCAAAGGGAGTCTCAAGGGTTGAATACATTAATTAGGTTCATTTTGGAATGTAAGGACCTAATTTTATTTCATTGAAGTCCTCGATAGGTTATAAGGTCAATTTGTGCCAAAATGCAAAAAATTTACTATTGTTGTCAAAGCAACTTTTGCATTTTTGTAAATTTTGGTTCCCAATAGTCACCTAATTCAAAAATTGGTTGAATTCAGTTGAGGAGGTTTTGAAATGGATTTTTAAGCCCTTTGGATAGAATATTTAAAGGTCGGTGAAGTTTTGGCATATTGAAATTAATATATTCTAAGTTTTTCCTGTATTATTCATACTTGTGCGACTGGCACATGTGGAACTGAATTAATATTAAATTATTTTTTTCATGTAAAGGTGGAGGAATGAATTAAATCTCTTTTTGATGTAGAGTGGAAAGCCAGAAGTCTCAAAAGGACTCAAAAGGACAATGTATCCTTCAATACCCCAACTCCAAGAGGAAAAAGTGTTCTACACTTATCACAAGTGCATAAATGACTTGGATCTAGGTTATCACAACCTACTACCCATAGGGAAACCTACTCACTAGGTTCCACCAAGTCTAGAACACCAATTCCAAATGATTGGCTCTTAAGCACTTATCCCAAAATATCAACAATACACCATAAGATGACTCCAAGGACTAGGGGTGACCTACACTCATGGATGTGGCCTATTTAGGTCCCTAATACAAGGATTCAATGATCCTATTCAACACATGCCAACTTTTGAACATAGTTTCTTTGGAAACTCTCATATTGGCTTGTAGCCTTTTCTTCAAGGATTTTTGACCTTACACAAAATACTTCCACATAACCCCTTGAAAAAATTAGGGATTCAGATACCCTTTATGGCCTAAGGTATTATACTTAAGCACCAAAACATGAAGATGAAGGAAAGACAAGTTGACACACAAAAGTGCTACTGTAATTAGGCCTAATTAGGTCTAAACTTACACTAAAAATGTTATTTCCTTGAATCCAATGCCCAAACCAAAACTTTTATCATGTGAGGGAATGTATGAGGTCCTTCTACGTTGATTTTTAGGTCTTGATGAATCCCCAAACAAAATTTATGTGAACTGTCCAAATTCACTGGTTGGTGCACACACGGACATGTACACCTAGGGTATCATGGAAAGCCCATCTCCCTGAACTTTGATAAACTCAACCTGAATATTCTTAAATAAAATAATCAAAACATGACTTCCACCAAGGGTCATTAAACTCCCATGGTGGAAACAAGAAATGTACACAATTCTTATGGAAACCTTGATTTAAGGCCTACAAACCAGGCAGTGAGAATGAAAATTCAATAACTTGAAATGTATAGAAAGTCAATACATGAGACCAAGTGAAAAAGGAAGATAATTCATAGGGCCAAATTTTTTTGTTAGACTTTCATTTAATTTATTTCGTACCTATCTGTACCAACTAACTGTTTCACGGGTTTGCAGAGAAATGGTTGATCTTTATTGATTTCAATGCCAAAATTACATCATCATCCTACCACCTACCTATAAGGTCTTATGTAGGCATTCCCAAAATTTAAATCTCATTTTTAACTAACTATCCATTTGGGAATGAGTTTCACAATTTTTGACAAAAGTTGTCAATGTTGCTCAAAAGTTGCTTGACAACTTTTTCATCAATTTTGCAATATTTTGCATATTATGTGACCAAGCTTGGTCCAAACCTTTATTTTGTGATCCCTAATGGATCAAATCATGAAAAACATTAAAATAACCTATAATTTAGGTTTTAGAGATTCATTGACCAATAGTTAACCAAGGGCTTATATAGTGCCAATCTTCGAACTAGGTCTTACAAAAGAAGTCCAATGTGAAACATATGATACTAACATGATCTAAAGGTCACCATGACCTTGAAGGAAACCATAAATGCAAAATGAACACTTAGGTTAACTAGGGTGCTCCTGCACCATACTCCCCATGAGGTTTTGAACTTAATTTCCCACTTCAGGTTAATTGATCAAGAGTGATGCCATGTTGCTTGATTTGGTCCTCTGTCATCCAAGTAGCATCTATGTTAGGAAGTCCTTTCCACTTGACCAGGTATTGCATATACTTCTATTTTTTGGTTTGCATGAGCACCTTGGACTCAAGGATTGTTTCCAACTCCACCAGTTTGCTTTGTGGAATATTTTTGACATAGTATCCTCCATCCTCTTCACTTTGTGGATCCTGTACATTGGTCATATCTTAAACACATTTATAAGGGGTGAGGTCAGAAACATTAAATATAGGAGAGATCAATAAGGTAGGAGGAAGGGATATTTCATAGTCATTTTCACCCATCTTTTTGAGAATGGTGCATGGCCCAAATTTCTTCATATGTAGCTTTGAATAATTTCCCTTAGGTAGTATCTCTTTCCTTAGGTATGCCCATACCTTATCTCCAATATGGAAATGAATCTTTCTTCTCTTCTTATCTGCATGTGCTTTGTATTTCATGGTGGACTACTGCAAGGTGTCTTTCACTTCTATCTATACTTTGGTGATGATCTTTTCTAGATCTTCCCCTTATGCACTCACTCTAAAATCTAAAGTTAATTCTACCAAGTCTAGAGGACCCTTAGGATGTAAGCCATAGACAGTTTGGAAAGGTGTCTTGCCTGTAGACCTATTCAAGGAGTCATTAAAGGAAAATTATGCTTGGGGAAGTATCATATCCCAACTTTGGGTGTACTATTTTGTAAGGCACCTTAAGATATTTCCAAGAGACCTATTTACCACCTCCATTTTCCCATCTGTTTGTGGGTGGTATGTTGAACTGTAGGTCAGATTTGTGCCTAGTTTCTTGAAAAGTGTCCTCCAAAAATGACATTGAAACTTTGCATCTCTATCAGAAACTATTGTTTGGGGTAGGCCATGGATTCTAACCACTTCTTTGAAGAATAGGTGTGCTATGTGTGAAGCATCATTTGTGCTCTTACAAGGAACAAAATGCACCATTTTACTAAACCTGTCCACTATGAAAAAAATGATGTCATAACCCTGTCTTTCTCTTGGTAAACCCATTACAAAATCCATGGAGTTGGACTCCCGTGGTCTAGTGGGTATAGGCAGAGGTTGATACAAACCATGATTTTTGGATACTCCTTTAGCTTTCTGACAAATGGAACATGATTCAACAAATTTCCTAACATCCTTAGCCAAATTTGGCCAAAAATAACTTCTCTTTACCAAGTTTGTTGTCTTGTCTATTCCAAAGTGACCTCCCATGCCACCACAATGATTTTCTCTAATTATGTTTGTTCTCATGGAACACTTAGGGATGCATAACTGACCCCCTTTAAAAAAAATATTATTTTGTATCAAAAATTTAGAGAAATCAGTATGATACCTGTCTGTCAGATTTTTGCACACCTCAAAGACTTCTCCAAAATCTGGATCTCTTGCATATAAGTGTTGGAGTGAGTCAATTCCCACACTCTAAAGTTGAACATCTTCAATTAATCCAACCCTTCTGCTAAGTGCATCAGCCACCTTGTTGGCTAGTCCCTTTTTGTGCTTTATGTTAAATGTGTAGGCCTGCAATTGTTCCATCAATTTTACATGTCTAACCCCTAGTTTGTCCTAAGTATTGAAGAAACTCAATCCATGGTTATCAGTAAAAACTATAAACTCTTTTGGGGGCAAATAATGTCTCCATTTTTTAAGTGCTTGAACCATGGATTATAACTCTAAATCATAAGTAGAGTATTTCTTCTTTGCATCATTTAATTTTATAGAAAAGAATACCACAACCTTACCTTCTTGGCTTAGGAGAGCACCTATTGCCAAATTGCTTGCATTTGTCTCCACAACAAACACTTTGCTAAAATCAGGAAGAGTTAATATTGGATATTGAGATACCCTATTCTTGAGGTATTGGAAAGCATCATTAGCCTCTTTAGTCCATACAACTTAATCTTCTTACCACCTTTAATAGTGTCCAACATAGGAGCACAAACATGACTAAAAAAATTTATGAATTTCCTATAAAAAGTGGCAAGACCATGAAAATTTATAACATCACCTTGGTTCTTTGGTGGAGGTCAGTTGACAATTGCTTGAACCTTCTCAGGGTCCATTTTTAGGGTGCCTTGTGAGATGACAAACCCTAGGAACACAATTTCCTTCTTCATGAACATGCACTTTTCCAAGTTAATCACTAACTTGTGTTGATGAAGTCTCCTTAAAACCTGTTCAATGTGATCAAGATGTTCTTCCCTGCTATGACTGAATATTTGAATTTCATCAAGATATATGACTACAAATTTTCCAATAAAGTCAATAAATATTTCATTCATGAGCCTCATGAATGTACTTGGGGCATTGCTCAGCCCAAATGGCATCACCAACCACTCCAAAAGGTCTTCAATTGTTTTAAAAGCTATTTTCCATTCATCTCCTAGTTTTATCCTTATTTGGTGGTATCCTGATTTTAAATCAATTTTTGTGAAGTAACATGCATTTCCCAAATGATCAAGTAAATCCTCCATTATTGGGATAGGGAACCTGTATCTTATAGTGATCTTGTTGATGGCTCTGCTATCTGTACATAATCTCCATTTACCATCCTTTTTAGGGGCAAGAACATATGGGACTGCACATGGGCTAAGACTTTTCTGAATTAAGCCTTTCTCTAACAGTTCATTTACTTGTTTGGTAATCTTTGCATGTTGAGAAAGTGTCATCTTTTATGGGGCCTTATTAGGTAGGGAAGAACCAGGTATAACGTCTATATGATGACTGATATCTCTTAAGGGAGGGAGGCTTGTGAGCGGGTCACTAGCAGTGACATCATTGTATTTATTTAGCAATTCTTTGACTTCATTTGGTATGGGGCCTTTATCATCAGCTCTCATGTTATCCTTGGGCTTAGAGATTAGAAAAAAGGCTTCAGTCTCAAGTTCTTTTAACAGTTGTAACATTTCCTTTTCTCCTAAGGTAATAACAGTAGGTTCTTTCTCTATTTTAGGATCAGGCAAGGGCTTCATGGTAAAATTTTCTCCTTTCTTAGTGATGGAGTAGGTGTTCTTCCTACAATGATGTGTGGCATCCACATCATATTTCCAAGGCCTACCTAGAAGCATGTGGGAAGTATCCATTTCCACCACATCACAAAGTACTTTATCTTTGAAGTTTGTAATATAAAATTCTACCCATGTTTGTTCAGTTACTAAAGTTTGTTGAACTTTGGTTAGCCAAGAGACATGGTAGGGAAAGGGGTGTGGCTTCTTAGGAAGATTTAGTTTTTGAACCATTTCAAGAGATACTAAATTTTTAGTTGAGCCATAATCTATCAGTAGATTACATACCTTTGCATGGCATTTGATCTTTGTCCTAAACAGGTTCTTCCTTTGAGGTGGTTCTTGATTCTGTGGTACTTGAAGGAATACTTTCCTCATCATCAGACATGCTCCTTCCTTTGGTTCTAGGTCCCTTGGATTGGGATTATCTTCTTGTTTGTCTTCTTGGATGAGTTGTGTCCTTCTCTCCCCCAAATTTTATGTTGTTCCTTTTCTCGGGGCATCTCCCTGCAAAGTGTCCTAGTTTATTGCAATAGTAACACCTTAGGGGTCCATTACCTCTTCCTATATTTTTTCTCCCTCTATTGAAGGGTCTTCTTACTCTGTAGTTTCCTCTGAAATTTGAATCACCTTGTTCCCTGTCTCCTTGGCTTTGGTCAGGCGTCTTGCTGTTGCTTCCACTGTATTGTCCTCTATTCCAAGAGGTACCTCTTCCTCTAAAATTCTTTCCACCATCACTGTTCTTTCCCTTGCCAAAATATTGTTTTCTTTTGCACTTATCCTCTACTTTGAGTGCCATTTGATAACATTTGTTTACTAATGTAGGGAAGTGTAGGCTAAGTTATTCTTGAATGGATACCTTAAGACCATTCATGTACCTTGCTAGCTTTTCTTCCTCATCCTCTGTTGCATTTGTCTTCATGCATAGTTTTAAGAACTCCTCAGTGTATGAGCCTACATCCATGTCTTTTTTCTTTAAGTTTTACTTCCTTCTATGGAGTTTTACCCCATAATCCTCAGGCACATATGTCTCTTTGATAAATGCTATCATCTTGTTCCATGAATTAATCATACTTCTCCCATTCTTCACCCTCTCTGTTTGGATGAAGTTCCACCAATTTAGGTCTGCTCCCTTCAACTTGGATCTTTCCATATTTACTCTTTTCTTCTCAGTGATGTCCTCACATTCAAAGAAGCTTGTCAAGACCTCAATCCAGTCCAAGGCCAAATCTGCATTCATCTTTCCATTGAGAGTTGGTAAATCCAACTTCTCCTCCATGGTTCTTCTCCCCATAGATTTTAAGGCACCTAGGAGGGGTCTCTGGTCTATAGGAATGTTCACATCCTAATCATGGGTGTCATCTTCCTCTTCACCACCAGAGGTGTCTTCTTTTCCCCTCTCTACCTTGTTCTCCAATTATTGAAGCCTCCCAGTCAAGGCTACATTCGTTGCCCTCTGTTCTCTCACCATCCTTACAAGTTCTATGTTTGTAACCCTTGAAGTGATCTCTTCATCCTCAGGAGAAGACATCACTTTGATACCACTTGATGCAGAGTGGATAGCCAGAAGCCTCAAAAGGGCTCAAAAGGACAATGTATCCTTCAATACCCCAACTCCAAGAGTCAAAAGTGCTCTACACTTATCACAAGTGCAGAAATGACTTGGATCTAAGTTATCACAACCTACTACCCATAGGGAAACCTACTCACTAGGTTCCACCAAGTCTAGAACACCAATTCCAAATGATTGGCTCTTAAGCACTTATCCCAAATTATCAACAATACCCCATAAGATGACTACAAGGATAAGGGGTAACCTACACTCATGGATGTGGCCTATTTAGGTCCCTAAGACAAGGATTCAATGATCCTATTCAACACATGCAAAATTTTGAACATAGTTTCTTTGGAAACCCTCCTTTTGGCTTGTAGCCTTTTCTCGAAGGATTTTTGACCTTACACAAAATACTTCCACATAACCCCTTGAAAAAATTAGGGATTCAGATAACCTTTATGGCCTAAGGTATTAGACTTAAGAACCAAAACATGAAGATGAAGGGAAGACAGTTTGACACACAATAGTGCTACTGTAATTAGGCCTAATTAGGTCTGCACTTACACTACAAGTGCTATTTCCTTGCATTCAATTCCCAAAAAAATTCTTGTATCATTTGAGGGCATGTATGAGGGCCTTCTACACCAATTTTTAGGTCTTGATGAATCCCCAAACAAAAGTTATGTGAACTGTCCTAATTCACTGGTTGGTGCACACATGGGCATGTACACCTAGGGCATCATGGAAAGCCCATCTCCCTGAACTTTGACAAACCCAACCTGCATATTCTTAAATAACATAATCAAAAAATTATTTCCACCAAGGGTCATTAAATTCTCATGGTGGAAACAAGAAATGTACACAATTCTTATGGAAACCCTGATTTAGGGCCTACAAACTAGGCAGCAAGAATGAAAATTCAATAAACTTGCAATGTATATAAATTAAATACATGATACTAGGTTCAAAAGGAAGATAATTCATAGGGACAACTTGGTGTGTCATACTTTCATTCAATTTCTTCCATACATATCTGTACCAACTAACTATTTCACGGATTTGCAGAGAAATGGTTGATCTTTATTGATTTCAATGCCAAAATTACATCATCATCCTACCACCCACCTATAAGATATTACATAGGAATTCCCAATGGTTACATCTAATTTTTAAACTAACTAGCCATTTGGGAATGAGTTTTACAAGTTTTGACAAAAGTTGTCAATGTTGCTCAAAAGTTGCTTGACAACTTTTTGAGCAATTTTGCATATTAGGTGACCAAACTTGGTCCAAACCTTTATTTTGTGATCCCTAATGGATAAAATCATGAAAAAAATGAAAATAACCTATAATTTAGGTTCTAGACATGCATTGACCAATAGTTGACCAAGGGCTTATAAAGTGTCAATCTTGGAACTAGGTCTTACAAAAGAAGTCCAATGTGAAACCTATGATACTAACATGATCTAAAGGTCACTAGGACCTTGAATGAAACCATCAGTGCCAAATTAACACTTAGGTTAACTAGGGTTCTCTTTCACCACTTTTCCAACTGGTTTGATCAATTTTGGTGGATTTTAGAGAAATCTACATTTAATTTTTTGTGACTGGTCTGTGACAAAGGGTTTGCTTAGAGTTTCCCAAATAAATACCTCTAACTTGAGATTTCACCATGGAAAATCTATGGCCTTTGGTGAAATCCAATTTCAGAGGATTTTTTGTAAGATTATGTTGGTTTTGTGCAAGAATAATTAGGGAGTGGAGAGGAAATTGATGCCCTAGTCGAGCATCTATATGTGCTCGGCTTAGAATAGTCTGTAAATTGTCTTGTAGAAGGAAGGGTGGAATGGTTGAAGGAAAAATAATGGTGGATTTGATGTTTTTTGGGGTCCCTAGAGTTGTCTTTAGTGGTAAATGTGTTGTGTTAGTGAATTTATGGGTGGTTTCTTTGTAAACCAGTCCTAATTAGGCCTAGGAACCTAATTATCCTTATGAGAGACATTGGTCTTTCCTCGTGAGTCAGGAGTTTGGGGTTAGATAGAAGGCCCAAAAGGGTATATAAAATTGTAATTTTTTTATGAGGTCTTGTGGAGTATTCATAAGTTAAGCCCTGAAAATTGGTCATGCGGACCTAGTAGCAATTAGGCCTCTCAAATAGGTCTATTGGATATTTATTTAACTCTAACCAAATTATGAGGGATTTGTTGCCTAAAATGTTTTGTATTATTCCTGAGAGGAGTATGGGATTCCATTTCACCCATTTATATTCCCAAATCCTAATGATTTGTATTTTCCACATAATCACAAGGGGATTCGGCTTAATGAGGAGATTGGCTTAAGGTGTGTGATCCTTGGGGGAGATATTGTTGGTTTTAGAGGGGGTGTTAGAGACCATTATAGGAGTCTTTGAGTCTGTCTCAAGGCTACCAAAAGTCACTTATCACCTAGGAATTTGTGAGAAAGAGAAATTTGTGGTTTGTTTCATATTCCACAAGGTTGACTTGAACCTAATACCTCTCCCCATCAGGACCCAGGGCCCAATCATGAATCAAAAACCCAGGGGTAAAGTTAAACTTTGACTACACCCCTTGCGGGTGTAGTCAAATTTTGATTGCACCCCTCCAGAAAGTTGCTTTCTTGTGATTGGGCATGGCCTATAATGTTTGCGGGATCTGAAAGGTCAGTTGATTATGATATCGGGAGAAAATTCCAAGATCATAAAAGGAAGGGGGAATTTTGCAATTATATGAAAATAAGGGAGGATTCTTAGAAATAAGATCCTACCTCGATTTTGCACCAATTGGGGAGGATTAGGGAAGAAATAAGGACCCATATGTTAATAAAGTGTACATTTAAGTGTAATATGAAGCCCAAGCCCAAAATGATCCAAAATTGAGCACAAATAAAGTTCTTACTTTTTAGGATGATACAATTTCTTTGTTACAAAATCAAATTGAATGAGATGAAAGTATAAAAAGTTATAAAGAAGCACAAAATAGACTAGGTATTCTAATGAGGGATGAAGTCTCTGATTCTCTTGATTTTAGAGGAAGGTATATTTTTTTTACTAGGGTAATACATGTTGCACCCAGATATGTTAGAAATTTGCAAAATAGTATCTAATGGTTTAGATAAGTAGAGAAAAAATTTCAATGTAATTTATAAATGCATGTAGGGAAAGGTATAACTCTATTCATTTACTACTTAGGAGGAGAGATTTAGTTTCAGTTGCAAATATTGTGTGGACTGTGATACAAGTGAGGCATGTGATGCCTATTATACATCAAAAGCAAGAGAAACGGATATGAATGAGATTTAGAACACCAATCATTGTAATATCTCCCCCTATATTCAATGCAATATATCAGATGACATGAAATACTTCAGATTCTTGGTTGTAGAGGGTCACACGATTACATGGCTATGCAGGACCTAGAGAATATGTCATTCATAAGACAAAAATTTGATTAGGTTATTTAGATGGAATAGATGAAGAAAGATATTCCTAATCCTAAACCATGAGGACATGGTTGTAAATAGAATGGGGAGAAATGATAAGTCCCCAATATTACTATTAATTTACCTTGTTTTAAGCTTAACGCTTTCAATATATTTTGATATTGTCGTACATTGGCAATTATACTAGACTCTAATATACTCCTTTTTATAATATTAATTAGCTTAATTATGGGTTGAATTAAAAATATTATCTTTTATAAATGTCTATCTTATTTCATTAAAAAAACTCTATTAATATGCTAATATCATGCTCTTTTATGAGATTTACTTTATCTCTTTAAAAGAGGATTTTTCAATTCGAATTATGTGAAAGTTTGACTAACATGGAATTTTGTGTTGAGTCATTTTTGCTATGTCTTATTGTTGCATTTCCCCTAAGAGCTTTGGATTCACAAGTTCTTTAGTTCCCACTCTATTTTCAACCAATTCAATTTGGTTCTTAACAAGAACTCTATATTCTATTGCAATTTATTTCAAATAATCTCATTAGGAACTCCTAGCTCTCCTAACCATGATTATCTAACTACCACTCATTTGATTGAGTCAGCTCAATTCTATTAGAATTTGAAATAACTTTATATATGTTTTCCCAATAGTTACTCAATAGAAATCTAGTTATTCATTTAGTTTTCTATTTAATAGATTAGCTATGTTATGTTATTTGTAAGTTTTGTTGCACTCTTCAATTGGGTTGAATTCAAATGAAATAATAAAAAACTTGAGTTAGCCCAAATTGTGTTGAGATCCCTTTGAAGTAGAACAGATTCCTCTCTTTTGAAGGAAATTGATTTGTTCTTTTTGTTTCTCTTTCTTTTATTTCATTTCATCTTTAGGATATCCTTTCCAACATTTAAAAAATTAGAAGTGGAATCATTTTCTTGAACCGTAGTTTGGTTTCTTCATTCATGATTTGAAATATTGTTTATTGATTAATTCAGATTAGTTTAGACCTTTCATTTAGTTAATGCTTTTTGAAATAGATGGTTTTAGTAGTGTTGTAGGAAATAATAAGTGAAATTTTATACAAGATAATGGGATGGAATCTAATTTATTTTTTACAAGTGTGATAATAGTTTAGAGAAGTGTGTTTAATTTATGCAAGCGTAGCCTAGTTTGATTTTTTGCAAAACTAGAATTAAATTAATTTTTTTTCAATAGTGTGAAGTAAAGTATATTTGTTTTATGCAAGTGTTTGTCAGATAGGATGATTTCAATCCCATCCTCATGTTTAAGCTAAATTTGAATCATAACTATTTAGAAGTAGGCATAATTTAGACTAGTAAGAAGTAGATGATGGACTTTAGATTCTTTAAAATTTTGTAGAAACATTAGGTAGATCATTTGAATAACCACACCTAACAGAACCTGAATGATAAGAAAACAAACAAATATCACAATAAAACCACCCAATTCCAAAAAAAAACCTTACCACATATAGCCTTGGATACGCTCAAATTGACAATAATTGATTAATGATGTGATTGTTATGAAAACAATAACCACACTCATCAAATTGCTTATTTCCTATACATTTTAGACAAAATTGCATCTTCGGTCATTGTTCTCTTGAGCCACTCTATTCTTTATTCATACTACCCCATTCAATTATGGTGTTCTAAGAGCATGCAGATGTCTCCTAATACCATATTCTTCACAAAATTTCTCAAACTCATTTGAATAAAATTTACCTCCTCTATCAAAACTTAAGAATTTTATCTTAGCATGTATTTCATTCTTAGACAAATATTTGAAAGATTTAAACTTTCCTAGAGCTTTTGATTTTTCTCTTAAGAAAGTTACCTAATTCATCTCAAAATAATCATTAATAAGAAACATAAATTCCCTTTCACCATTGAGCCATTTTATTCTAGTAGGTTAGCAAAGATCGGTATGAACCAACTCTAGAGATTTTATACAAGAATACTCCTTGCATTTGAATTTTTTTCATCTTATTTCCCATATGACATTCCTTACATAAAAAAATTTCAAGATTGATGACCCTCGGCATGTCTCTTACTGCATTTGTAGAGTTGATCTTTATCATATTATCAAAGTTGATGTGACCCATTCTCATTTCATAGCAACAATTACTAGATTTTTTTGCTAGACATTTACTCTCTCTAGCCTCTTTGAGTTAATACACATTACCATCAGCCTTGGTTCCTTTTGCAAAAATATTTCCTAAGCTTCCTTACCTAATTTCACAACCTTTCTCATGAAATGTGGATTTCTATATTTTTCTACACATTTGACTAACAATCATTAGATTATGTCTCATCCAACATAACGAACATCTTTTGTCTTATTATTCCCATCAACTGTTAATGTCCTCTTTACATGGATAGGGGTAGCTCATTCGTCACCAAATTTGATAGATCATCCATTCCACTTCTCAAGATTGATAAATTTCCCTTTATCACCAGTCATGTAATGAGAACTTCCACTATAAATTACTTAATTATTTGGTTCTTTTGTATGAAAATCATTCTACACAATCCTTGATTGTTCTTTGATCTTGACATTGTGCAAATTTCCAAATCTCTCACAAATTTTAACATCATCCTTATTATTATCAATGATTATATCCATAAAGAGTCTTTCATCACTTCAATCATTTTGAGTTCCATCTTTTGAGGAAAAACCGTTATCTTTGGAATTGTATATGGTGAAATCGTGATCAATGGTAGACCACCAAGTCACACATGTACATTGAAAAGACCCTAAATCCTATCCTCAAGCCAAATATTATTTTTTCAACCCAAAGGATGTAAGGGCACAAATGCAAGATCTAGCTAAGGGGATAATTTAGGGTGTTTATGTTTTGTGATGTAAATGTATGGAGAAAAATGATAAGAGATCTTATGTTTATGATCAAAATAAGATGTAAAAGAAAGGTACAATAACATATCTAATCTAATGTGTAAAGTAGATGCAATAATTTAGGAAAAAGAATGTGTGAACTTGAAAATGGGAGAGGAAGAAGGGGCTCAAATATTGATATTCTATATGATAGAGTCTTGAAATGTCCCGGTACCTAAATCCAGTATTCTATAATTTGTAACTCTGTAACATGCAAATTTATGTTTTTTTCTCAACAGGTCAAAAGTGGTTCGACCTATACCCAGGTATAGGTCAAAGGTTCAAACTATACCCAATCTACTCAAAATCAGAAATAGAAAGTGGATCTGGGAAAGTCTCCAGAATATTTTTCTGGCTCTATAACTTAAATATGCACTCTGAATGTCAGGGTATATATTGAAGGTTTGAGCTATACCCGATACTGTCAAAATATGGAACAGAAAGTGGATCTAGGAAGTTCTCTCAAATGGGTTCTCATGTCCTACAACCAAATCTCACTTCCAAACCTCTGCATGTACACAAGAGAGAAGGATAAATTGTTGGGCGAAAGGGGTTTGCCTTGGTCAAGCCCCCTTTTAGGAATTAACCTTGAAATTAAATAAGTAAAGCATGTAAAACAAGACAAATGTAAGTATTCGCCTTGCTTTCCAAACCCTTATGGATGGATACAGATCTTCTATACCCACAAAAATGTATGTTTTCTTGATTAAATGTTGAATTATAGAATGTAGGATGTCTTCACCAATTAAATAGATCTACACTTTCCAAATCATGGACCATGGATGTATGTATGCTTGATATTATTGAATGAATAAGGAGAAGGATGAAGAATCGATATGGGTCTTCTTGCTCAAGGGAAATTCCTCCACTACTCCATCATAAGAGATAAATTCACACAATAGTCTTCAAGTCTTGGAGTTAAATCCTTGCTTGCTTGAAATCACCTTGAACTTGAATTATTGCAATTGTGGGCATGAAATGGATGGAAAAATGAAGGGGAAATGCATCCTTTTATAGTTATTTTGGGGTTTAATTTTGTGGAGGCAAACCTCACTAGGGGGAAATGAAAATATTATGCATCGGGCATGAAACCCACTAATTTAAATTCCCAAAAGTATAGATCGAAAATGGTTCGACCTATGTCTGGTATAGGTCAAACCAGGTTAAACCTATACCTAGGAGGGTAAATTTTGAGGAAGAATTTGTAGGGCCCAAGAAGTATTAAGGGGCTAATGGAAAAATAGAGAGGAAAGCGAGAAAATCAAGCATAAACGCATCCATAATCGAGGAGATCACTAAAATGGGGCCCAAATAGGTCCTAGAGCTTCCAAATTAATGGGTGATAACTTTTTAGACCTATACATTTAGGCCCCACTTTAACGGGAGTATGAGGAAATCTCATGCTCATGGTAAAGTAGATCAAATGCATAAGATGATATCACCAAAGTTAAGGAGACAAGGAAACATCAAGCCCCCAAGTGACTTAAGTCCTCATCAAATCTAAAACAAGATAAGAGAGACATCACTCTAGAGAGAGAGAGAGAGAGAGAGAGAGAGATGTGATTACCTTAGCCCCAGTAAGATTGTATGTCTTACTGTGAACCAGATAAAGAAATAAAAGTGTAACCCATGTGCCTAGTAAGATTGTATGTCTTACTATGGACCACACAAAAAGTATCGTAAAAGATGGCATTGAAAGTTCTAGAAGGGTTTGTGTGTCATGCTATTCAATCTATCTAGGATCTGTCCTTAAAGATTGTATGTCAATAAGGGATTCGAAAAAGAATGATCTATCCTTGGGATTGTATGTCCATAAGGGATCAAAAGAAAAAGGAGGGATCAGTCCTTAAGGATTGTATTTCCATAAGAGATCCAAAGTAGGGATTAGTCCTTAAGAATTGTATGTCCATAAAGGGATCCAAAGTGCAGTGATCGGTCCTCAAGGATTGTATGTCCATTAAGGGATCCAAAATTTAAAGTGTCATCAAAAGATAGTGCATGTGTGCAAAAATGTGAGCAGAGTGTATGCCCCCATGTTAAATCTATTAAAAGCGCCTTAACAGGAGCAATTGATTTAACAGAGCATGCATGCATCCACTAGAAATGTTTCAACTGTGAAATTTCCCCAACAAAGGACAAATCAAGGTAAATGAGCACATGACAAAAGAGAGCACAAAAGGGATCTACCAACGGTGAGGTCGGTAGGTGATAACTCATGTATATCATAATTATGTCAAAATGAATTGTCATCATTTCCCAAAGGAAGCATAACTACAACACAATGGAAGAAAAGGCACAGAAGAGTTACGAAGTAAAAAAAATTTGGCCACCATCACGGAGACCAAAAAGAATAGGTGCTACCGTTTCGCATCATCCCAAACAGACAACACAAAGGAACATTTACAAACAATGGCACATGTACAACATAACATATCAAAACATATAGAAGAAATAATATACAAATAGAAGAATGATTATTATATTCTAATTCCTTTATCACCTTGCGCCAATGGAGCAACAAGGTTCATTTAGAGAAATATAAACAAAACGTATAACAAGCAGCACATCACATGGGAAACACATCATGACAAACAAGAAAATAAGAAAAGAAAAAGAAAGGATCCACTACTACTCAAGCATATCGCCTCCCTTCCCGCCCCCCATCTCATTTCATAGTGTTTAGGGAAGGTGGGAAACTCGCAAGAGGAGAAACATCAAGCACAAAAAATGCAACAATAGCCAAGCAAGGACCCTATTGTGAAGAAAGGTCACTATGTTCAGGATAAGGAGTGATAGATAGTTGTTGTGAAAGCATAGCTAGTAAATCATTATCAAGATCAATAGTCTCATATATATCATCATAATCACTAGCATGCATTTCATTATTAGTATCATGAACATCTTCAAGAGTGTCTTCTTCATCAAGATTAATTGTAATAGATTCTAAGATATGAATAGTATTGTCATGTTTGTTCATTTTATCTTTGTTCACTTCCTCCATAGGCTCAAGCATGGTTTGTCCAAAGGAAAGTGAAGTATGAGGAGGGGTATGAGGTGAAGAAATGTTTTGGGAAATACGTTCATTCTCTCTAGCATGACATTTGTGATGACAATCACGAGCATGACAGTTACGTTTGGGTTTACTATATATTGGAGCTAGGATAGGATCAATCAACATCGGGTCCTTTTCTTCTTTAGAAGGAATAACAAAAGAAACCACACTAGGTTGAGAGATGATAAGAAGTGGATGTGGATAAGGAGGAAAATGTGGTGTAGGAATAATTACATGACTAGGATCATCCTTAAGTTGGATAAGTTCACAAATATTTTGAATTTTAAAGGCTTGGTATGATTGGAAAAAATGATCTGGACGAACTTTAGCTAGTTGAGGAATGTGAGGCCAAAATAAATCAAGGTCAACATTGTCTCGAGACATATAAGTTTGATAAATACTATGGTTAATAGTCATTATCTCTCCATTATGGGTAAATTTAACACATTTATGAATAGGAGAAGTCGCGACATTCATAGAGGTAAGCCAAGGAAGACCAAGTTTAACTTGAAATTGATTGGAAGTAGGAATAATAGTGAAAGTAGTGTCCAAAGTTTTACCACCAACTTCCATAGGAAAAGAAATGGAACCATGGGAAGAATAAAGGAAACCATTGCAAGTTTGAATCAAGACATCAGATTTATCATATAAATCTTTATGTCATTGTTTAATAAAAAGATTATCTTTAGTTATCACATTCAGCATGCAAGTGGGATCAATAAGGGTACCACAAGAGAAATACCATCAACCCTAGCGACAATGTAGAGAGGATCATTAGGAGCTTAATTGTTTCATAAAGATCAAAGGAAATGCAAGATGGAGGTGGATATTGAGGTTTAGGTTGAGGTTGAACATTTTCAGTGTGGTTGACAACATGAGAGGCTTCGTCAACTTTCTCATCATAATCAATGTGTGTGGGAGAAGAAGGTTTCTCAATAGTATTGGTTGAATGAGATGGAAAAGGATTAGTGTGTATTTAAAAATTTTGATTAGGAGGTGCAAGTGATTTTTTTCCTTGGTTGATATCAGCATCTATAGATATAGCATTAGAATCAATAAGGTCTTGAACCACATTTTTTAAGGAAAAGCGTTTTTAGTATTATGACCAAGTTGATGATGGAATTGATAGAAAGATTTGGGATCAAAGAATCTAGAAGGTGGTTTGGATTGGTAAATTGGTTTAATATGAGTAATTTTAATCATGTTTGCATTCATTAAATTCAATATCACATTATGCAAAGATTCAGAAAGTTGAGTAAAAGTACGAAAAGGTATAAACATAGAGGACAAAGGAGTCATCCCTTTGGATGTTGTTGCTACTTGTTCATCAACTATGTTGGATGATTTTTTTATTTTGATGTTGCTGTTAGTCTTCCAAAATTTATTAAAATTGGATGTGGCATCACTCTTATCAACAAGAACAGGAGCCATTGGAGTGTTTCTCTCAAATTAACTCACTTGAAGTTGATAATGATGAAGCATTGCACACAATTGTGAAAAGGAAGAAAACTTAGTAAGGAGTATCTTATCTTTACTATCCTTTTGTAAATTAGTAATAAATATACGTTGTATATCAACATTAGGCACAGGATAAGAAATCTGAGCATGCAAATTCTTAAATCTACCAATAAAGTCACTAATAAAGTCACTAATTTTTGGAATTGTTGAACAAAAGCATTAGCAAGCTTATGGAAAGAATCAATTGAATAAGGAGGCAAAGAACAGTACCATTGCAAGGCTTTGTCTCGAAAGGTTCTAGTAAACAATGTTGTCAGGAACCTATAGTCGTGAGAGAAATCACTGCACAAGGTTTGGAAATTTTTTACATGAGTAACAGGATCACCCTTACCATTATAAGTCTCAAGATGAGGAATCTCAATACTTTGTGGAATAACAACTCAGATAATATCTATGGACAAAGGAATAGCAATATCACATGTTGGAATGTTGAATTTAGATTGAGTCAAAGAAGCAAGTTGTTGTTGCAAAGAGGACACGGTTTGAGCTAAGATATTAATGGTGGAGTCAGTGGAAGAAATAATAGGAGGAGAAACATTGGAGATGTTGGGAATATTATTTAAAATGGAAGGAATTTTGGAAGAAGCATGAAGCATGGTAGGAGGATTTTTGAAAGTAGGATTGGGATATGAAAAAGGAACACTATGATAAGAAGGCATAGAGGAAGGAAATGACACACACAAAACACTTGTAAGAAGGGAAGGAATAATAGGATTAGAGAGACTCGCATGTGTGGGGTTAGAAGTCTGGATTGAAGTTGTGATAAGAGGCAGAGCATAAGTGGAAATACTAGGAATAGAAGTCGAGATAGGCAAAGAAGTTTCAACACTTGTAGTAGGGGGAACATAGCCTAATTATTGAGCACATTATGTAAGAGGTTTAACATTGGAATTAATAATATGTGAAATGTCACGCAAGAGGTTAAGACCATGTTCATCATGATGAATGAGTTTATTTAAACCTTCTAAATCGGAAAGAGCTTCAGGGTTATGATTCTCTTGAGTTAACCAATGTTCTAAATTTTTCAATTCGTGATTAAGCTTTTGCACTTGGGTAAGAGGAACTTTTAATTCTTCATCTTCATCATGAGAAGAATGAGAAGAGTTATTCTCCAAGATAGGATTGGTATCATTAGGATGCATGGTGGTTTCATCAAGCTTCCTAGGAAAGAAGGGAGGTTTAGGATCAAAGGGACCCATGAGTCTATGACTTGTTCTAATTGGAATACTATAGGTTGGACTCAAAGTGATAAAGCTAATAAAAAAGGAATGAAATAAATGGAAGATGCAATGTAAAAATGTAATGTAAATAGAGATTATCACAATACATACAAATTAAATCTAGATATGAAAGAAGAGTTTAACACCAAGTGAACCTATATTTAAATGCATACCATGTAATTAAAACAAAGTAGATCTAAATATGGAAATGGAAAATCTATCTAGCCAAAGCATGCAAGAGATGATCTAGCTATGTAAAGGAAATATAACACCAAGATCAAAAGAGGAAATTTAATAAGGCGGATTCACATCGGGTTCACCAAAATGTATATGGTGAAATGGTGATCAATGGTAGACCACCAAATCACACGTGTACGTTGAAAAGACCCTAAATCCTATCCTAAAGCCAAATCTGATTTGTATAACCCAAAGGATGTAAGGGCACAAATGCAAGCTCTAGCTAAGGGGAGAATTTAGGGTGTTTCCATTTTCTGATGTAAATATATGGAGGAAACTGATAAGATATCTTATGTTTATGGTCAAAACAAGATGTAACAGCAAGGTACAATAATAGATCTGGTTTAATGTGTGAATTAGATGCAAGAATCTAGGAAAAAGAATGTGTGAACCTGAAAATAGGAGAGGAAGAAGGTGCTCAAATACTGATATTTTGTCTGACAGAATCTTGAAATATCCCGGTACCTGAATCCAATAGTCTGTGATCTACAAATTTGTAACCTGCAACTTTTTGTTATGTCTCAGGAACATATTGAAAGTGGTTCAACATGTACCTAGGTATAGGTCGAAGGTTCGACCTATACCCAATCTGCTCAAAATCAGAAACAAAAAGTGGATCTGGGCAAGTCTCTGGACTGTCTTTTTGGCTCTATAACTGAAATATGCCTTCTGAATGTTAGGGTATATGTTTCAACCTATACCTAATACCGTTAGAATCCAAAATAAAAAATGGATCTGGTAAGTTCTCTCAAATGGGTTCTCAGATCTGCAACTAAATCTTCAATCCAAACCTGCGCCTACGCACAAGAGAGAAGGCGAAATTGTTGGGGGAAAGGGGCTTTCCTTGGTCAAGCCCCCGTTTAGGAATTAATCTTGAAATAAAATAAGTAAAGAATGTAAATAAGACAAATGTAAGTATTCACCTTGCTTTCCAAACCATTTTGGATGGATACGGATCTGCTATACCCACAAAGATGTATTCTTTCTTGATTGAATGTTGAATTGTAGAATGTAGGATGTAGGATGTCTTCACCAATGCAATAGATCTACACTTTCCAAATCATGGATCATGGATGTATGTATGCTTGATATACTTGAATGAAGGAGAGGGATGAAGAATGGATATGGATCCTCAAGCTCAATTGGTAAATTCCTCCACTACTCCATCATGAGAGAGAAATTCACACAATAGTCTTCAAGTCTTGGAGCCAAATCCTTGCTAGCTTAATATCGCCTTGAACTTGAATGCTTGAAATTGTGGGCATGAAATGGATGGAAAAATGAAGGGGAGAAGCCTCCTTTTATAGTGATTTTGGGGTTCAATTTTGTGGAGGTTGACCTCACTGGGCAGGAAAATGAAAATATTGTGCATCGGGCCTAAAACCCACTAATTTAAAATCCCAAAGGTATAGGTTGAAAGTGGTTTGACCTATACCTAGTATAGGTCTAAAGTGTTTTTACCTATACCTGGTATAGGTCGAACCAGGTTCAACGTATACCTGGGAGGGTAAATTTTGAGGCATTATTTGCAGGGCCCAAGAAGTATTAAGGGGAACTGGCAAAACGGAGAGGAAAGCGGGAAAATCAAGTATAAATGCATCCATAATAGAGGAGATCACTAAAATGGGCCCAAATAGGTCCTAGAGCTTCCAAATTAATGGGTGCTAACTTTTTAGAACTATACAGGAATAAATATTTCTTATATATTACTCTCTTTTAATTTTATCTTATGATTCTCTATAAAGACATATAGAAAGAAAATGATCAATTCTATCACAATTGAAATATTTGAAAGGTTACTTACCTTTGTATTTGTCTGTGGCTTTCTTCAATATTTTTACAAATTTTTCTTCAACATCTTCAAATTCATCAAGTTGATCAGCATCTTCCTCAATCTTCATACCAAATTTCAATGTAGCCTCTACTTTAGGAGCATCCTTGTCAAATTATCTTGTTTTATATGCAGTTAGAGTACCATACAATTGATCTAGTGTGTAATTGTCCAAGTCATTGTTATATTCAATAGTAGAAACCTTAGAGCTATAAATTTTGGAAGAGACCTAACAATCTTTTTCACAACCTCATCTTCTTTAACTTCTCCACCAATACCTATGATATCATTTACCACTTCATGTACCCAGGGCATATAGTTTGCAAAATCTTCATCTTCAACCATATTCAGATTTTTAAACCCAATTTTGAAATTGTGTATCTTCATTTTCTTTTACCTTCTTATCTCCTTCGTATATGCTATCGAGCTTGTCCAAAATTTCCTTGCTAGTAGTGCAATGCATTACTTTCACAAGCTCTAAATTTGTAATTCCATTCATGATATAATTTATTTCCTTGTCATTATTTTTATATGCATTAATTTACATAGCATTTGTAGGACGACCAGTACGAGGAGTATAGCCAATTTTGATAGAGTTCAAATTATTGAACCTTAATTATGTTAAGTTTGATTCCATTCTTACTTTCTAGAGAGAATTTTGACCCATCAAAATTAAGAGCTTTGTGAGATCTGTCATTTTATCTTAGAATCTATTTCATTGTCAATAAAATATTTGAAAGCTTTAAACATTCCTAGAGCTTATGATTTTTCTGTTAAGAAAGTTACCCAAGTCATCCTAGAATAATCATCAATAAGCAACATAAAGTACCTTTCACCATTGATTATTTTTGTTTTGGTAGGTTAAAAAATGTCAGTATGCACTAGCTCCAGACGTTTTGTAGAGGAATATTCTTTGCACTTGAATGTTTCCCTTGTTTGCTTTCTCATCTGACATTCCTTACATAAAGTGTTTCAAGATCGATGATCCTTGGCATGTCTCTTATTGCATTTGTAGAGTTGATCTTCTCCATATTATCAAAGTTGATGTGACTCATTCTCTTGTGTCATAGCCAACAATTATTGGATTGTGCTAATAGACACTTACCTTCTCTAGCCTCTTTGAGTTGATAAACATTACCATAAATCTTGGTTCCTTTTGCTACAAGTTTCCATGATCTTCCTTTCTTGATTTCATAACCTTTGTCATGAAATGGGAGCTTATATCCTCTGTTGCACATTTGACTGGCACTTATTAGATTGTGTCTCGATCCTCTGACATAAAGAACATATTTTGTCTTATTCTTTCCATCAATTGTTAATGTTTCGTTTCCACATATTGGGGTAGCTCCATCACCAAATTTGATAGATTCTACTTCTCAAGATTGATAAATTTTCCTTTATCGCTAGTCATGTGATGACAACATCCACTATCAATCACTGAAGTATTTGGTTCTTCTTTTGGATGAAAACAGCAGTCTACACAATCATTGATTGTTCATTGATATCATAATGCAAATTGTCAAATCTCTCACAATTATTAATAGCATCCTTATCATCATCAACTATTACAACCATAAAGAGTGTTTCATCACTTGAACTATTTTGAGTTTCATCTTATGAGGAAGAACCATTATCTTTGGAATAAAGACTTTTTTATACTGCTCTCTTTTACTATTATCTTATGATTCTCTATAAAGACATCTCTAAGCATAATGACCAATTCTACCACAATTAAAACATTTGAAAGATTAGCTTTTTGTATTTTCTAGTGCCTTTCTTCAATCTTCGTACAAATTTTGCTTCAACATATTCAAATCCGTCAAGCTGAACAGCATTTTCCTTAATCTTCTTACCAATTTTGATTGTAGCCTCTACCTTAGGAGCATCCTTGTCAAATTCTCTAATTTAATATGTTGTTAGGGTACCATACAATTGATCTAGTGTATAATTTCTCAAGCCATTATTTTCTTCAAAAGTAGAAACCTTAGAGCTATAGCTTTTTGGAAGACACCTTAGAATATTTTTTCACAACCTTGTCTTCTTTAGTTTTTCCACCAATACCTCTAGTGTCGTTTACCACTTAATGTACCTAGACCATATAATTTGCAAAGTCTTCATCTTCAACCATCTTCAAAGTTCCAGACCTAGTATTGAAATTTTGCATCTTCATCTTCTTTACTTTCTTATCTCCTTCATATATGCTATCAAGATTGTACCGAATTTCCTTGGCAATAGTGCAATGCATTACCTTCACAAGCTCTAGATCTGCATGTCCATTCATGATAGCATTTCTTGGCTTGTCATTGTTTTCATGTGCCCTAATTTTTGCAACATTTGTAGGAGGACCAATAGGACGAGTATATCCAATTTTGACAAAGTCCAAACTGCCAAACCCTGATAATGTTAAGTGTGCTTCCATTCTTAATTTCCAAAGAGAAACTTGACCTATCAAACTTAGGAGCCTTTTGAGATCTATAATTTTCCATCCAAGACCTTTCCTCAAACAGTTAATCTTATTTTGGAGGAACCTTGCTCTTATACCAATCGTTGAACACGCCCTGAGACTGCCAGAGGGCAGGGGTGTGAATTAGTCTTTTAACAATTTTAAACCTTTTTTTTTTAATTTGAAACATATAATTTTAAACAACATAAATGAAATATAAAACATTCAACGACATTGCACAAGAGAACATAATATTTATATGGAAAATTCAAGGAGTGAAAAAGCGTTGTGGGGATCAACTCACAATATATTAAAAAATATTACAAGAAGCTCACTGCTAGACTTACTGCTAAGACAGATTGTCTTAGGCCAACATAAGAATGACTTACAAACTAAAGATCGCTTATTTTGGGAAAGATACAAAAGGACCTGAAGAAGAGGCTCATTGTCTAAATATAGGATACATAAATGAGTTATAATGAAATAGGCCTTCAACAAACTACCTTCAACATCTCCTTTACAATGTAGATGTTTTTGACATGATGTTTCAAGCAGTCATTATCAATTCAAATCCACAAATTCACCACACGTTATTGCTTGCTTGAATTTACATCTTCCACATTCTACATCCTTCACACTTGCAACTAATTTAATCTTCTATTTATACTATTTGAATCAATGTCAATCATTAATAAGGTTGGCCAAAACAAGAGACAAGGGGTAATCCCAAATAGTTGGCCACCAAACCTCTTTTATGGTGAAAGCACTCCTATCCAAGTGATAGAGAGGGCCCAAAACATCATAACACAATATCCAATCTAATCCCAAAAATTACACATGCTTGGTGCACATTCTCCAAAGTCAAAAATAGGGTAACATGTAACAACATAGTCGGTCCAAAACACGTTTTCAAAATGAAAACACCTAATGTGATCTCCACACGGAAAGGTGAAACCCAAAACAAGCTCAATGCATCATCCACAACGATTGGGAACACAACATAACCAAGAGAGAAAACCCTCTCGGCTAGATGGCGAGAACCAACCTTGTAAACCAACTCCAAACACAATGCAGCACTAGAAAACTCAACAATTTCTATGTAAATCACATAGAGATGTCTCTTGAACATTCAATATCATTCCCAAGAACATACATCATATCTCCGCAATGATCAATCTACCACAACCATTCTTACACTGAATTTTTCGTAACTGGAAAATGAGGAAAACACGATCATGAAGCATGTCACCAAAAACATACATGTGGCACACATCTCATTGGAAAATTAAACTGAGACATTGCACAGACATTATGAACATTCCCTCCAGTTCACAACACTGAAATCATCAACGTGTGGTGTTTCTCAAACTAGTCTTGACAAACACCCAAACTGCCAACACACTACATACATATGAACCATCAATGGCAACACCAGGGACTTGAAAAGATAGGAATGCAACATACACAAAACATACAATCCATGTTCCAAAACGCAAAGCTATGCTAATTAACACAGAGTAATGTGGAGCATTCTTTCAAGCAACTGCCAAAGCACTTCTCTGCAAACACCTATTCTTTAATGATCAAAACACCTCAATAGCTCATCACCGTCATTCTTCCATCGATGCCAGTGTCATGTTTTTAATCCTCGTCTTAGCAATGTCATGCTTCTAATCCTCATCCTAGCAGTGTCATTCTTTTGATCCTCATCTTAATAATGTCATGTTTCTAATTCTCATCTTAACTCTAACTTTGATCATCAACATACATATCATTCCTCGCGCAACACATCTAGTTAACAACACAATAGGAACATCTTGCTAACAACACAACATAGAGAACATTTGCACAGAAATCTGCAACATGCAAATTCCAAAGCATCACTATATCATGTATTACTTCCACATTTATGCCAACAAAAAGCTGACAACACAATCATCAATGGCACGTCTCACCTCACAACAAGCAGAGGGTTGACATCAGTGACAACACCAATAAGTTAGGAATGTCATTGAAAGTCGTGTACTTTCTGAATAGACATGCAGGAGGGAACAAAATGTGTATTTAAGAATAATAAATGGAGAGAAAATTTTGAATATAATTAGAGGTGATTTTTTAATTGTTTGGATTTTAATAAATGTGAATTTTATTTTTTCAAAGAAAATGATTGATTTTTAAATTGGACTAATAATTGGTCTCGTGATTATAATTTATGAGGAAAGAAAATGGAGGAATTGGCTTGAAAAAATGCCACCAATCAACTTCATAGCAAAAAGTTGACTCTTATACAAAAACTATAATGCAACTTCTCTCAAAAGTTGACTCTTTAATGAACAATTTTCTTTAAAATATAATTAAAAATATATATATTTAAAGATCATGAATATTGCCACTAGTCTTTCCATTGATTAAAAAATTATTAGTACAACCTAAACAAGCAAAACAAAATCAAGTCATGCATGTGGTTTTACTCAAGACAACTAAGCTACTTTGTGGATTGTAAATAGTGTACCCTATCAACACTCAAAGAGAAAACAAGTAGATCAATGTTAAAATCATAGAAAGGACGCACCAAGTATGTCATAATGGTATCATTGCATATGTATTGATTAAGCATAATGAGCTTTACCATCAAGCTCTACATATATTCTACTATAACCTGTAAAAATGATTAGTATAGCCTAACTTGCTCTACAACTATGTTAGAAATTAGGATTTTAGGATACTAAGGATTATAAACAAAATATTAAATAAATGAAATTAAGATCATATATGCATAAATGTAGACATTACACAAAATATACATGGGTAAAACATTTTCAAGTAAAAAGTCTCATAAGGCGTCATTTTCTTAAAACACTTACAAAATATAGTCTATATAAATATAGACTAAACTTCGGAATACTTATCTTACTTCCACTTAGCCTATAATATCTTATGTGATATAACTCGCTATAAAATCTCCTGATTCATCATCTCTCAAATGAGAGAGAACCTCCTTAAATATCAGAGGAAAGATGGCTTCACTAAGTCACACCTTTTCAATAACCCTCATTCATAAATAATAATGTAATAGGTTATTAGATTATAATTGTTCCAAATGGAATACGCTTAATAAAGCATATAGTATATAAGGTTTTATAACCCTATATTAGAACAATATATAAATGTTATAAGGGTATTGACCCCTAATAACATTATGTTCTAACATAGATATAAATGTTTGCATTCACATATTCTTTATCCTATGCCTAATGTGATGTTAAAAAAAATCATTAATAATTTTTAAAAAGATATTAGAGATAAGCTTTTGTTTTCTAAATATACACCTTTTACACAATAGTGTGGAGTGCTTCATAATTATCAACTTCAAGTGAGTTAGTTTGAATCCTCTTCATCGATGGATTTAGTTGATAAGATCTAGAAACTAAACAAGGGTCGGCATCAAAATCATTAATAATTCTTCAAATAATGTTTATACACAAGTGGCAGCTGCAACATCAAGTGGCCCCTTTATCATCAACAAATCATAATTTTACTCCTTTTGAATCATTGCATAGTATCATGCTTAAATTGATTAATGCTAATGTGATGAACCTTCCACCCACTAAACCCATAGATACTTCTAAACCTTTGTCAGCTTCCTATGATCATAAAGCCTTTTGCCAATATCATTGTCAAACCAGCCATGATACGGAGAAGTGTTAATAGATTGAAGCATGTGATTGAAATCTTATTGATTCCAACACTAATTGTGGAGGGTGTGAATGGTAAAGGAAATAAAACCGTAGCACCCCAATCAAAATTTACAAATCTTTACCAATCTTTTTCATTTTCACTCTACCAATGTTATTGAGCCTAATGAACCTGATTGCATGACTCCAAATGATGTGTTTAATTTTGCCCACACTGACTTCAAATTTGAAACTTTGTCATTGGGTCGTTGGTCCTTTGTTCAACCCTAATAGGCTGGACAAATGGCACACCAAGGCGCCCTTCTCCCACGTAAAGTGACCCACTTTTGGAGCCTCCAACGATCGGAACATGTGGGCAGGAATTCCTGCTCCGTGTCAGCCTGCTTCAAAACATCAAATACATTTCATAAGGAGGGGTATAAAAACAAGCCTTACCCCCTCATTTGAGACATCATCTAATCACAATATCATCACATATCATATCATTGAGAAAGCAATCATGCATTTCCAAAGCAGTGAAGAAGTTCAGATTTCAAGCAATCAACATATACTAAATACGTATACAGAATATCCATTGCACAAAATATGATAATAATAGTAAACTAGGCAATCAGTTTTTTGTGGATGCCAAAAACACAATTGAACTTTACCGGACAACTCAAGGTAAAGACAGAACATAAAGAAGAACCCTAACAAACATCATGTTAACCCCATCATACCACACATCATTAACTACAGGACACCAAGTAAAGCTTGCCACCTGACAGTAGCATACATGCAAAATATTCAAGAGATACTTACCTTGTAAGCTAAGTTCTCAATATTCCAAAACCCAATATAGTGACCAAGGAAATTTTCAACTGCCCTTTTAATTTGTAATCACAAAGGAAGAGCAGCTAACTGCATCCAAACAAGAAACGCTAGCGACTTACCTCAGTAAAAATGATGCCAACTTCTTGAGCTATATAATTAACCTCAGGATTTTTAAAAACCCAACTCCAGCCATAAATCACTCAAAATGAAATGAATATCACTAGCTGTATTGAAATACTGAAGTCTACATTTTGACCACCTAGTCCCTAGAGATGCAATTAATTAGTCCTATAGTTTTCTGTCAGAGGTATTCCTGCAAGTGCGTAAAAACATACGTGAGTGCAATTACATTCATATACGGGAGCAGAATAATATTCTGATAAAACACCTACAAGATTCAGCTCACCAATTTGCACGGAATTGTGCATTGGAAAGCACACGTGTCAAATTATGTTGAGCAAGGGCCTTGATATATATGTGAAAGTACTCAAGGGAATTTCTGCTAACATACTAAATGGTGTCGTGCTGAATCTTTAAACTGTAAATGGTGGATTGAAGGACTCGGCTCCCTTATCCACCACTATTCTGGAAAACTGGAATAGAAAGTGGGACACTTCGCACCCTTAGATTTGTAACAGAGCCATTTCTATTCATATTTTGTCAAACAATATTGCATGGTTATAAGTTTGAAAATGGAGATTAGGAATAGTGTGTCCCACCATATTTCAAAGAAATTTACTATGGGATGTATATAAAAGTAAAGAAATGTTAAAGAGGAGATTCATGATAAAAGCTACATGTTTCACTGGTTTAAATTATAACCTTTTGCCATGATCCAAGCATGAATAAAAATTTGCCCGCTGTACAACTCAAATTCTGAATCGCTGTAGGTTAGCTGCATTCCATCACCTTAACATATTTGCTCTGACATGTAAGACTTCACCAGCCCTGGATATACAATAGTCCATGCCTGATGGAAGACAGCACAGAAATGCACAGGATGCAACTTATTACGGTCTATCAGGTTTTGCAATAGCTTGTGCCAGATATATAATATGCTCTGCAGTAATTGGCAACATTTACAGATGAAATAGATTTTAATGGTGCTCACAAAAGAACTATGACTGATTGGAATAAATTATTATAAAACAATATCATGCAAAAATGATCTAACCACGACAAAATTCTGTTAAGAGTTTTGAGACAAATAAATTTCTAGTACTAAATTAAAACTAGGGGGTAAAAACTCATGATGGATAAACCCTGGACATGTCAGAAAAGGCATCATCATATATTACCACGAAAAGGGGATGAAATACAACAAAAATAGGTTAACAGGAATGGAAAGAACAGCCAATTACAATGACAAGACTCAAAAAATGAGTTCTAACAAGCAAAAGAATCAAGAGGTCAAAGTTACAAGCATAACATCAAATATTGTAACTAACTAGAGGGTAAAATTATGATGGATAAACCCTGATCATTATCTATAAATTAGAGGTCATTATATGTAAGGACCAGATTAAGCTGCAGTCACTTTCAAAATGTATTTTACAAAATCAGTTACATGAAAAACATGAAAGGCTTCCTGGTACTTTCTAATGAAATTGAAAACGCATGTCGTGTCCTAAATGATTGAGAGAGGAACTGCATCAAGTTATAGAGTATGTATTGAGCCTGTTTCACTCCTATTGCATTTTAACTTCTAGAACAACTCAAATGCTCCCAGTCTATAAAAGACAAAACGGAAAATAATGGAATAACTCGTACAATGATACAGAATGAGAATTTGCAAAATTTGTGCACTTGACAAATATAATATCTTAATACATTAGCTTCAATTAAACTACAATCCCCTACCCATTTCCTCTTGTGCTTCAGATCTTCTAGGTTCTGAAGATTTTCTCTTCCTCTTCCCATATTCTTTTGATTCTGCACCTTCTTCAGATTCAGATGTATTCCTTGTCCTGAAAGATATGCGGAAATTATCTTTTGAACCAAAATTTTCATCAGAATTAACTCCAGGCTCCTCTGGAGGAATGGAATATGGGCTCTCTAACTGAGTGGCCTGTATTTGGTCTTGTGGAATAGATGTGTGCAGTTCTCGATCGTGCGAATTGTGTGCTCCTCTGCCTATTCTTGATGATGTAATGCCAGCCATAGATGGATTTGACCCCTGTAATCCTTCAGTTGAAGCATTTCCTTTGGGATATCTCTCTTTGTTTGTTCTCCGTCTTTTCATTTTACGACAAGATGAGCAGTACCAATTACGCTTTGGAATTGCAGAAAGTCGTGGCTTTACACAATATAGGTGAGAAGCATCATCACATCCATCACAAAGGACAATTTGATCGTCATTTTCATCAATTTGGCAAATCACACATATACACGATGGACAATACCAATTTGCAGGAGGATTACATTTAAGAGGAGGCTTCAAGCAGCTTAAATGAAAATATTTGAAAAAACAATCAGTATTGGCACATTCTATAAGGTTGTCACTGTCTCTCTCTCCAGAAGAACATACTTTGCAAACTCTAGCCAGTGGTTCATTATCATGTAGTTTCTCCTCTTCCGTACTGGCATGGACTTCTGTATCTTCTCTGCCTGCACCTTCACCTTGGTTTATATCAACATCTTCTTTATTACCATGCAAACATGCCACATTTCGATTACAATAAATTCCCATATGCCCTCCACCAGTATGAAATTCAACTCCATTTTTCTCTAGTTCCAACTCCTTACTGAGTCGTTCACAAACTATACAATGGTGTCCATCGATCCCATTATATTTTGGTACAGACTCATTGCCCTTTTCTGACCCAACACAAGCAGCACAGTACCAAGCTCCACTTGGAATGTGCTCAAGAGCAGGAGAAATGCAATGTATATGATAAGCTGCTTTGCATGCATTGCAGAGTACAATACAATTATCACGCTCATTAGCACCACAAGATCTACAAACACGGTCGTGGGCTGAAATTTCCATTTTTTCACCATATGAACTGTCACATTGTTTATGTGATACACACTGAGCTATAGTATCCCCATCCTTGGATGCCACATCTTCATTGGGAGATGTAGTTTCAACTTCCAGTCCTCCATTTAACCTCCCATTCTGCCCATTTTCATTCTGCAAACTCAAACAAACCAGAAATGTCATAAGCCTTGGCAATACACAAATGGGTAAGAAAAACATTAAAAACAGCTCTGGAGTATAACAATGAGATAAATCCATGCAAATATATAATATCTCTAGAATTGAGCTAATGCTTTGAATGCTACAATGCATACCAAATTACTCAAATTGCTATTAGTCATATGTTCTTCAGCCCTAGCATTACACCCTGGCTGGTTGTTTGCCTGAGACAGATGATGCTGGTTCAAATTGTGAAGAGGTTCATGCAGATGCTCTTCAGTGTCCGATCCCACTTTTGTGTTTTCAGAGCCATCAACCAGATCCTTGTTTCCAGCTTTTTCCCCAAACAAAGTAGCTACCTGAGAAACAAAAAAACTGGATTAAATCAGTCTGCAGGCATATTGAACATTCATGGTATTCATTTCGAAAAGAGATATTGGGAATTCGCAAGGACAATATATAAAATATTCAAGTGGAAAATGGTAAACTGGAGCTGGTGCAGTGCTTCCAAGATTGGTTAGGACAAAACTGGTTGATAGTTGCATGATTCCATCCAAATACTATATAAGGGAAGGTGGATATCCCACGTCACCAGAAACATGGCACAATATTATTGTTTCAAGTCGCCTTTTCATTTCCTTGGGAATTTCTCATGTTCTTTCTTATGTAAACAATAAGAACTTTTGGGCCACTTGACCTCCAACCTTCACTTACAAACAGAATTACACTGTAATGCCTTTCAACCCAATACTAATTCCATTATAATTTAATATTCAAGAGTACATAGGTACAGTCTCTTAATATTCTCATTTTGAAAGTTGAAAAGAATGTTTGAGCTCATTGCAATTAAGGAAAAACTTCTTTTAACTCCATTATTACCAAGGTTCGTCTTGGATTTGAAATTCTGAGCAGAAAAAAGGGCCATGCAATACTCTAGTGTATATGGTGGTTAATTAGCCATGCAAGCTGCAGATTAGTGATACTATATAATTCTATCGTTATAACAAGACAAAGCACAAAATATCACTAACCAACCTACTAATCTGAGCATGATACACAATTCCCAAGAAGCCTTGAAAAGGGGAATGCGTTGAGATTTGGATAGAAGAGGCCATGACACCTCACAAGAGGAAAGCACAATCCATGTCAGAACCGAGCTAGATCTGAATAACAGATAGAGTGGGCAAGTGAAGCAGAAGAGGAGAACAAGAAGCAAAAAAATTTAGAGCCCATTCAGAACCATCAGGACTTCCTCATTCTTCTAGCAACAACAAAAACTTATCTTACATCCATTAAGCCAACAATTTAATTTATAGATTCACTTCAGTCATACAGAATACAAAATATGTCAATATATACATTTTAAATTTTTAAACATCTAGCAAACCAAAGATGTTTTAAAATGTAACAAATATTTCTTTGTTTGGAAAGATGTCAATATCCAACCTCTTTCTGGTAAGCAGTCTCTGAATATTCTGAAAGCGAATTTGCAAGTACAATGATCTTTTGACCCACTGCACGAACATTCTCCCACATCTGCAAGATAACTTTAAGTTTAATCAGTTTTCTTGACATTGTATCTCATTGTCTTGTTCGACTAAAAGAAGCAAAAAAAGTATCTTATACAAAATAATAACACAGCTAGCAATCATTGTATCAATAGGTTATATCCATACTCTCTAGATTACGTCACATTAGTAGCAACACAGAAGATGAAAATAGGATGTGGATGATACAAATGTCAAAAATTCTACGCTAGTGTAAGTGTGTGTCAAGTTTCCTGAGGCCCAAAGTTTTCTCCTTTCCTTGTTTCCACACAACTCCGATTCTCCACACAACTCCGATTCTCACTCCATATCTCCTAATCCAATCCACTATCTCAGACCACCCTGCACCCCCAAGGAAAGCTCAGCTCAAATTCCTACAATACCATAATTGAAGGACAGTAAAACTATTTTTCCAGCCTAAAATTAAAATGGAGAACTAGTCAAGGTTACAAAAGAGAAAGCACTGATTTTACATTCATGAGAACTAGAGATTCCAAGCTCAACTTGTCATATCCTTGCGATGCCCACAGGAAACTTTATGGCCCTGTTTTTCCCTAGAACAATAAGGAGACCGTTTTCCAAGAAGACCCATGGCTTGCAAACAAACCTGTCCATCAAAAACATGGACCCCATAATTTAAACCCACAAATACCCTTCCAAGCACATTCCTGGCTTGGGTTGACTTATGGGAACTAAAATATGGGAAGAATCATCTACAAGGACAATTGATAATTCTATAGGGGAGTCTATGGAAGATTTGAAGTTGAACTTCTGTTCTGGTATCCTCCACTACATAAGAATAGGGATAAAATAGTGTTCTAGAACAACCCCTCCTAAAGCAAATATTGTAGAATTGAGGGTTCTTGGATGCAAACACACAGTTGACTATGAGAATATAACCTTCAGATGTAAGATACGTCACCTCCATGAACGTATTGAAAGAGTCGGTAGACCAGTGAAAACAAGAAAACATAATTGCAAATCCCACATACAGCACGGACAAATCAGTGAAAGAACAAGAGAAATGCCAAAACAAACTGTTGCATGCATACTACATTAGCTACATTAAGCAACAAGCTCAGAAAATGGAGTTATCATTCAATGAATATCTCAAGAAAATGCTCCCTATTGCTAAAATTACTGCACTCAACTGCCTCCTACAACAGGACCCCAACCACTCCCAAATACTAGTTCTCATTATTATATTATGGCTCCTCGTGTTATACATGACATCATGATGCCAGACTCTTTGTACTTGCTGTCTTGAAACGAATGAGATTCAAGCAATCATGAACAGCAACAATCTTCCCCACTCTCGTGTTCCTCTGAAGAGAGTGGATAGTGCAATGTGTCAGCCAATTCCTCTCAGAAACAAAAACCTACAAGAGGAGGTAAATGGCAAGTGAGTGATAGGCCCATATAGTCACCGATAGATGACTTTGTACTAAAGCAATCCTATCTATCTTTACCAAAATTTTATAGCCATTTAGTATGGTGAATTTAATCCACTCAACTCTAACTTTTTAAGCTTTCTCAAGATTTTATATTATATTCAAGACCTTCATGAGGCCCTTCTGCACCTTTTGTCAGCAAAAAGAACAACCATACCTGTATTCTACACATATTGTTCTGGATTCACTCACTACATATGTGGATGTGTATAAGATTAGTATTGTAATGTCCTTGTTTTCTGCTCTTTCCAATAACTATGCAAACTCAAACTTTCTTGGAGAGCACCAGCCTTTTCGAGATGGAATTCAAATAGTGGCAATAAATTCAACAAATCAGAGAAAGTCCCATGGTACTTTCTATGCAATTTAGACATTCTTGGAGCATCCCACATTTCTTGGAGAAGTTTGCTATATTTGGAAAGTGTTGATCTTCATTAAGATTGATATCCTGCGAAATTAAGGTTATGTTGGCCTGGACAGCATTCACAATTGGCCTAATTAAATATTTTTTGCAACTTGGTGGTGTTGGGTCACTTAAAATTTTCCATTTTGAAGTTCCAAAATAAGTTGATTATGTTCTTGGTTCAAAGCTAAAAGGCACATGTGAAGAATTCAGATTATATTATCCATCATAGCAAATGATCTTGGGCATTTTTCACTGTTTTGCGGGTCATGAAGTCAACTGTTGCAAAATGGCAAAATTTCGCATTTGCGCGAAGGCATAGAATAAAGGACACTTGCAAACTAGCAGGGGAGGTATTAAAATGAGTTGGTCGTCATTTTGCCAAACTGACAGAACACACATGTTGAAATACAATGGGAATTAAATGCTAATGAGCTCGAAATTAAAAGAGCCAATCCATGAATTAAAACAACACAAGTGACGATCGAGCTCTGAAGATTTACTAAGACAAAAGCGAAGTCGATCAAAGAGAATCATGGAGATAGATTATAATTGAATTCAAATAACACAAGATAGATTGATACAATTTCTCTGGGGTTTGCAAATCAGAAAGAATTCTATCAGAAGAAAATCCCTGAGAAAATATGCCTAAGAAATGTTGTAATTTCGACACGCTGCAAAAATGATGTTGTCTGGGGATAAAAATGCTCTAAATTTAACAATCTAAAAAAGAACCAGTTCAGAAAATCAAATTTCCTATCTCCAGTCAAAATCTTATGTTTGTACAATCTGTTTTGGGTTCCGACCAAACTAAAATCCGAAAGATAGGTAGTTATCAACTAATTAGTTGATTAGTTTTTTCTCAAAAGAGTTTTCTAAATTTTAATGAAGAATGATGTCTTTTCACCCTAAAGGGGTATGAGAACTATTCAACCACATATATATGGTGTAAAATGTAATCATAAAAGAGTAATCACATTGTATAATATGCATTGATAGTTTAATTTTTAGAGTTAGATCACAACTGCAACATGAACTCAAATGTACTATTCTTTCAAAATCAATAAAAGATAGGTGTTTTTCTGTCTCACTTGCGGTAAGAAAGTATAATTCATTTCAATTAGTCCCTTGCAAGTATTGAAGGAAGAGTTCAATTGCTATTCTTGCAATGCTTGTGTAGATATTTTATTTGTCTCATATCCCTGTTTGATTATCAAGGAATCCGTGAAAAGATTGTGTTTCCAGCTTCTTGTTCAATTGGTCTCCTAACCAAGGGAGTTAAATTCATTTGAACTAGCAAGGATATAAATAGGCTTAATTTCTCTGCATCTATAGAATTTGAATAGTTGATGGTATTGGAGTATATATTGTCTTGCAAGCTTATACATAGGATTGAAATTGGATTGACTCTATTGCCCAAGTTGAAATAGGCACTGGTCTTATCAATTATTGGATTATAGTCATTTGATTCATTGTTCAAAGAATTGTGGTATTCTATCCCTCATTCATTTCATTTCAAGCACTATTTCAAATAGCAAGTTTATCAAAGCATTCTTACAAGTTTTCATTTTGAAGCATTCTCCAAGCATTCAGTTATTCTATAGTTGTAAAGTTCATTGGATCTAATTCAAGGAAATAATTTGCCATCTTGAAAAGATCATTCTATTTCACACATTGTTATCTGCTATAAAAATCCTTAAGCCAGGAAGTCTGGTTAAGGTATAGGTTTACCCACCTTGGTTCTGCAGAGCCTAAAGTGCAAGGGAAGAGGATCATAATCGATCACTCCCATTCATTGGCGAAGACAATTGAATAATCTCAACATTGAGTAGGCAAGCTCATAGGATTTTCAACCTGCAGTTTTGGGAACCAACAGATTGGCGACTCTACTGGGGAGTTGTTGTCAGAACAACTTTTTCAGAATCTTTGGTATTTGATCAGATCAGTTGAGAGATTTCTCATAATCTCTGTTAAAGTGCACACTACTGGAAGGAAGAATCCAGAAGACCAGTAAACAACATTTTCCTCAAAAGAGGTGGCGACTCTATTCAGAAGTAATCAGTGACTCTACTAAGGGAGAAGATTCAGAGAGAGATGATTGTTTTCTTCTTTGAAAAGGGAGACAGTTTTATTTTAGGATGTCTCAACCACTTCAGAGAAAACCACTTTGTCATTTGGATCTCAGAAGATTCCAATGTAACCCTAATAAGCTATTCCCAGAGATTTCACAATTTGTACCAAAATTTCATGCAGAATATGATGAATTGGCACTTGAGCATTTGGATGCATTTTACACATTTATAGAAGATTATGAGGTTTGTGCAGAAGATCGGGTGATGAAACTATTTGTCAGGACATTGAAGGATAATGCAAGAGAAGCTTATGAAATACTACCTACTCATAGTATCTCATCGTGGAGGCAGTTTGAGCAATGGTTTCTTGATGTGTTTCATGATACAGGTAAGGAAGAAGATAACGTGTGCTATGAACAAGATGAAAATTAGAATTACATTATGGAAGAAAAACCTTACATTTGCATTAGATGCATTTTTCAATTTGGAAAGCTATGAAGATGAATTTGCAACACATTTGTTCATAAGAATGGTAAATATTTATCAGGAAATACCTTCAGACATCATGCCTCCACGCAAGAAATTCTTAAATAAAATTTGTGAATTGGAAATCTCAGGTGACTCTAGTTTGAAGCTTTTTTTCAACATAATGGATGAAGAATACCTAGAATGTTTCACAACAAGTTGACTCTGACAATCTAGAATGGTACCATTTGTTTGAATTACATAGTAAGAAAGATGAATGCACTAGTCATGAAGAAGATAAAGAAGCATCCATACTTGAGAACCATGATGACACTTGTGTTGAAATAGATAAAATGAAGAAGATTTCATACATGGTGAGATTTGTATGGAAATGCATATCAGTGATTATGATGATAATGGGGAGGGTCTCCTCAGTGCAGAAGAGATTTCAGATTTATTTGATACTGAATATCAGAAACATGTTCAGAGAAATGGTGCAAAAATTTTCTCAGTCCACCAAAACAAACAAACTAGTGAATCTATGCGCATGCGAGGAGGAAATTTTTGCAGATAAGAAAGATATTGGCCTGGTTGATGAAGCACATGATGACACTCAAGAAGATGATGCATTTAGTGAAAGTATACATTATGATCAGCGTATAGAAGAAAGTACATATGAGAATGACTTCAAAAAAAATTCAAATCCATTACATGAAGAAGGTGAAGCATTTTCAAATAGTATGGTTAATATACGAAGTTTTGAGGATGAACACTACAATGTTGAGAGTATGATATCATCATCAGAGGAAGAGGCCAAAGGAATACATAATGCTTCAAATCTTGAAACCATGGAAACTTCAGACAGGAACATTGATATGAAAGTTTTAGACATGTGTAAGGAGGAAGATGATCTTGGGGAAAAATCTAATCTCATAGAAGAGAACGTGCTTTTGCAGAATTGTCATGATCATAATAATGAATTCACTGATTTTCAAGGACTCGCAGGTTTGATGTCATGTATTAGTCCTTTCTACAATATGATTAATGATTATGGGACTCAGTTTGGATATGTCTCTAAGTCAAAGGTAAGTATATCTATATACAACAGAGAAGTTGATAACAAAATGTGTCATATTGCATATAGTTGTGCATTGTATGGT
>MU226848.1:6401992-6417092 GCA_018584345.1 Thuja plicata
TGTTTGAACTTTGAAGTCTTGAACTAATGATGAATGAGCATTGACATGTTACATGTATGGAATCTATAAATATACATACATATATAAATTTATAATATTTTTTTTTTTTTTTTTCGAAAATGTCTATATATATACCCGCGGAACCAGGATCCGGCCCAAAAAAAAATTTGCCAAATCTCCGAATCCAAATCCGAACAAGAATCAGGATTGGTTACTTAGAATTTTAATGAAGAATGGTGTCTTTTCACCCTAAAGGGGTATGAAAACTATTCAACCACATATATATGTGGTGTAAAATGTAATCATAAAAGAGGAATCACATTGTATAATATACATTGATAGTTTAATTTTTAGAGTTAGATCACAACTGCAACATGAACTCAAATGTACTACTCTTTCAAAATCAATAAAAGATAAGTGTTTTTCTGTCTCACTTGTGGTAAGAAAGTATAATTCATTTCAATTAGTCCCTTGCAATTATTGAAGGAAGAGTTCAATTGCTATTCTTGCAATGCTTGTGTAGATATTTTATTTGTCTCATATCCATGTTTGATTATCAAGGAGTCCGTTAAAAGATTGTGTTTCCATCTTCTTGTTCAATTGGTCTCATTACCAGGGGAGTTAAATTCATTTGAACTAGCAAGGATATAAATAGGCTTAATTTCTCTGCATCTATAGAATTTGAATAGTTGATGGTATTGGAGTATATAGTCTTGCAAGGTTATACATAGGATTGAAATTGGATTGACTCTATTGCCCAAGTTGAAATAGGCACTGGTGTTATCAATTATTGGATTATAGTCATTTGATTCATTGTTCAAAGTATTGTGGTATTCTATCCCTCATTCATTTCATTTCAAGCACTATTTCAAATAGCAAGTTTATCAAAGCATTCTTACAAGTTTTCATTTTGAAGCATTCAGTTTTTCTATAGTTGTAAAGTTCATTGGATCTACTTCAAGGAAAGAATTTTCCATCTTGAAGAGATCATTTAGTTTCAAACATTGTTATCTGCTATAAAAACCCTTAAGCCAGGAAGTTTGGTTAAGGTATAGGTTTACCCACCTTGGTTTTGCAGAGCCTAAAGTGCAGGGGAGGAGGATCATAATCGATAACTCCCGTTCATTAGCGAAGGTAGTTGAATAATCCCAGCATTGAGTAGGCAAGCTCATAGGATTTTCAACCTGCAGTTTTGGGAACCAACACGTGGTTATGCAGAAATGACTATTTTAATTATAAATTGACTCATATGGTTTGAAAGCTAAGTTACTGAATCAGCTTGAAGCTGGTTGTTTCCAGGTACGAGTCATACCGGAATCGGGTACAGAGTGGAATCGAGCTTTGGTTCCCTTAGTGTTCGATTTACAGATTCAACGTGTTTTTCTGGCCATTTACAGGAAAGATTGAAACCCTAAACGACTATGCAGCAATCTGAAACCAAAACCATGTACTGTGAATTTCTAAAGGTATGATTTTGTGTCACATTCAGTCATGAATTTGAATTAATCCGTCACTGGGCGAAGGAATATAGTTGAGCAGAGGCATGCAACTCTACTATCGAGAGGTGCTATATTCTTTGGGCTCAAATTCTCCTGTTTCAATTGAACTGAACCAATCCACCAACGGAAATAACAAATTCACCTGAAGGGAAAAATAGACTTTGTTGCGGGAATACGATTATGAATATATTATAAATATTTACGATTATATATATTATAACATTTTAATTTTATATGCAAGTTAAAAAATTTAATTAATTAGTCTATTCTCTTTCAAATTTTTAAATATTTATACTAATTTTATTTAGATTTGAATTTAACAATGCATATATATATATATATATATATTTGCACGGATGTATCCAAAATGTACCTAGCCCCCTCTCAAAAAATATATGTATTAGCGTATCGTACCTCCATACCATACCTGCATCCGTACCCAATTTGGTAACTTAGTTTGAAAGTAAATTAAAATAGAAGTTACTTTATAAGGAGATAAAACATGATTTTTCTAGAAAGTTATCAAATGGTTTATATATATAACTTCTACAATGATCCCAAAAGGGTTAGAAAAGGAGGTTATGATGAAACATTTTCGTATTCTGGATATTCTTGGTATTTGCATTTTCCTGAAACCCAATTGTGGAGGAAAACACAAAGATGAAGATTGGTTTTGGGGAAAAATTTATCCCTGGCCAATGCTAAGGTGGATTCACAGAAGATTCACAAGTGTGATGATTGATTGAAGGTATATAAATTTGTGCCAAAGTATTGCAAAATCTGTTATATATTTGAGTATGCCTGCAACGAGCTGCTAAGAAGAAATTTATGGATTAGTCAGGAAAATAATAAATTGGTCAAATTTAGTTTTTCATTGCTGCTGTGCTGAGTACTCTTTAATTGTACAATTCACACTTGTAGCTGTACCATTTTCCATGTTAAAATATGTTGTACCATTGGGAAGGAAGCATTGAAGCTATACAGAAATTTATTAATCTTTATTACTGATTTGGGTGGGCCCAACCCTAGCCACCCCTTATGGAAGGTATTTCATATTACTGAAGGAGCTTCAGGATAGTGGCATGAGAGGGATGAGGAAGCAATTCCTTTTATACTTGCTTATTTTTTGGAGCTGCTAAGTCTATCGCCCCTCTAAGGGTAGAATATAGTGATTGAGTAAGACGTTGCCCAAGACAAGGGGAAACTTTGTTAATTACACCAGCCGCCCCTGTTTATGCATCAGTATCACTCTAAATTTGTGTGCAACAGCGGGTTGGAGAAATACAGAGGTCTGACATACAGAGACTACAATGAAAACGTGTGAGGCCAAAAGGGACTAATTTGTCAAATTTCTGATGCATTTGAAAGTCTTTAAGGGCTGAACTTGGAGCTGTTTTAAACCCGTCAAATTAGATTTACTGATTGATTTTTATGATTTCCAAATTGTTTGACGAAATATTTATGAATTTAAGCTTAAGTATGTACAAGTGTGATGCCCCCTTTCTGAAATAAGATTTAATAATAAATAATAAAAAATATAAAAATATAAAAAGAATATAAATAAAATTTAAATTAAAATATAAAAGAATTAAATTAAAATTTAATTAAGTTTAATAATGGTCAAAAGGCATGAAATGAAAAGATGCGACTCCCTCAAACATGAGATATAAAAGGGAGCAGAGAATTTGAAAGGGGGGAGGAGAAAGGAGAAAGAAGGGAGCATGGGAACTAAGGAAGTAGTAATGGAAGAAGATTGGAATAATTGATGAAGTGATGTGACTCTTGCAGAAGGTGGTAGTTATGAAAAGTCGTGACTCTTTCAAAGGGCCTAAAGGATGAAGGGTTGTGACTCTCTTGAAAGGTTGTAATAATGAAAGGTTGTGACTCTCCCTTCATGAAGATATAAATAGGAGGGGAAGTCATTTGTTGAAATCGTGGAAGAAGGGATCGTCATAAGGAAGGTAGTCATAGTAAGTTCTATTCTGAGATAGAAGACAGTTCTGATCTGCATAAAGGGAGCACAGGAATCAAGGAAGGATTAATGGAAGAAGAAGAAGGAAGTAACTTCCAACAGGGCAGCAATGATGGAGGGTTGTGACCATTTTTGAAGAGTGGTCATTGTGAAAGGGTGTGACCATTGAAAAGGCCAGGCATGGTGAAGAGGTGTGGCCCTTCCTCACAAAAGATATAAAGGGGGAGGAAAGAAGGAGAGAATATAAAGTATATTGGGTACTGATCAAAACAAAAAAGATAAGAAAGGAATGATGAGAATTATTATTTATAATTGGTGTTCATCAAAGGAGGTGAATCGTATTATATTGCTGGCAAGCATCGATGAATTAAACACTGATTTGTGGAATATTATATCTGAATTCTATTAAGCGATAAGGAACCCTTATATGGTTTTATAATATATATATATATATATAATGAAATCAGAATTAAATATATGTTATGTTGTATTATATATATATATATATATAATGAAATCAGAATTATATATATGTCATGTTGTATTTTATATATATATATATTACATGAAATATTAAAATATACAGTCATTCCTTAATCACTTGCTAATACCATTAAGAGGATAGATTGGTTTTATCAAGGAAAGATGGAGTAAAACCTCACAATGTAGGAGGAAAGTGCCAAGATGGGGTAAGGACATATATCACGAAAACTTTGAGGGAGACGTCCCGACATAGGTATGAATATGTGTTCCATAAACCTTGAGGGAGCCTACTTGTAGATTGGTGTCCAAGAGCCCTAAGGACAAGTAAATTCCCATCCTTCTTAAGGTTAATGTTTAAGAGAGAAGTAAGGAATTGGGGCTTAAGTATGTATTATGAATTAGTTATTGTTTCTTAACTTAATCTGATTTACAAGCATTGCAATGTATGTTAATCATTGGGAATTGGCAGTCTCCTAGTAGGGAACGTTACAAATTGCCATTTCCAAGCACAATCCAAACTGGTTGGGGACATTACAACAAGTTTGTGAGAAAAAAAATGGCACAAGTTATTACAAGTTTCTCCACTTCCACTAAATTATGAACTAAACATGCTAGTAGGGGAATTCTATGGTAAGGTCTCTCTCACAAATAGAAACTTCATATGGCCAAGCATGTTAAAAAAACATATATCTCCCAAGGCTTGAACTCTCAAAATCCCAAAACAATGAAAACATGGTGTACAATACATAAAATCCATCATTTGCCACAACCTCCTTCACCCTCTTCCCTTGCTTTGTCTCGAACTCCTACAGCTTATTCCACTCTTGCATCATGATTGTAAGTTGCATCCTCTATATTAGAATTAAGTGATATGCAATGAAGTGTAGTGGTTACAAATGAGCATCTACGCATCCTTTCATCTACAATGACCTCTTTGAACCACTCATTTTTGTCAAGATGCCCTTTATTGTCATTGTTCATGGAATGTATACAAGGGAACTAATTAATTTGCCTACAGGTGGACTTAACTAATTATTTACTACCTTGCACAAATATGTTACATCAATAACCACCTGCACTATATTGGAAGGACCGAGCTCCTCAATGGCATCTCTCAAGATCTAAAACTGAAATTATAAATCCTTGTGTTTTCCTTAGCAATCAGGCACCCTAAGGAAGTAAGGAGCTTGCTTATATATAATTATAATATTGATGAGTTGGTAGTGCATTATATCCACCTATCCGTATATGATGGTACTACGACAATGAAACACCAGTGTAATACTCCTCTCCTCCATTGACAAATTCACCTTGGAATATTTACCATCAAGACGGTAGTCCTCAATTTTGTTTCCTTAGAAGGCACATAAGATGTACCTACTTTAGCTACCTTAGTCATAGCCTCCTTCACATATCAAGAGCAAGCCACATGAAATGGAATGTCATTGGTAAACCTATTGAGCTTACGCATTGAACATATCCATAACACAACTGGAAGTTGAACCCATGACCTTTCTATTCCCCTAGACTCCACAACACTCATCTCAAAAGGTGGAATTACAAATGATGTAAAACTAGAAATGTGCTTAAAATCGAGGTTGGTGAAAATGGAGTGGAGATATCTCCACGTAACAATCTAATAAATTTGAACTTTTCTTTAAGTGTGAGTTTTTCACAAACCCCCACTCATTTGCCATTAAATGAAGAAAATATACATTCATTATGTTAATGTTTCCCTCCAATCAAGGGAGAAAATATTGAACTTCAAATGTCGACTCCCCCTTGAATTCTATGCTTTGTTTATATCAATGATTGTGGCAAAATGTTGCAAAGGATGCTTCTTGGTAATTGAACCCTTGGGCCATTGAGCCAATATTTTAGGATGCAATTTGGTTCCAATTCAACCCAACCTATGTTAATATCTCAAGTTTTGCCTCCATAGCAAACTGTTTCCAATTCATCCTACTTGTATGTTAACATTTTAGGATGCAATTTGGTTCCAATTCAACCTACAGTAAGCTAATATTCAAGATTCAATGCACACCTACTTATACAAAAATGGAAATATGGTCTTTATTTTCAACTACAAAATTTCTTGAATGCACAAAATGTCTAAGTTGCCAGTCCTAGTATATGAATGAATATGGGTAAAACAATATAGTAACTTTTTCCTTTGGTATAGGTACAAGATTGTCTACATATTATACCGAAATCTAAATAATAGAATATAAAAATAGTGATACTCATAATTCCCAATGAACAAAATAGTTAAATACCTCATAGTTTTCAAAAATGAAAAGACTCATAAATTCACAATTCAACGATTTGTTAAATGTCGATATATAATGAAAATTACAATCAATATTAATAATCTTAATATTGCTCTTCACTGAGAACATCAAAGTCACATTTGCTTCAATTTCATTCAAAACACAATTAGCTAGAGCGCCACTCCCACTTGCCATGTCATGTGCAGAAGTTACCTCAACTATAGAGACATTGGCATATTGTGCAGCTATAGCATCTAATCTGGAAAACTCAAGAGTTTGATCCCAATTCTTTGATGCCCCTATTGTAATCAGGTGTCTTATGTATTAAAAGAGACGCAAGTTGGAGTGCACAAAAACCAATCCTTAACATCTTTTGCACCCAATCAGTTGTGCTTAACTAAGTGGATGGAGTATGTACTCCAATTCCAATCAATTGAAGAGCTCGCAACCTATAGAATTGCATACAACATTTATGATTACAAAATGTAAATTATAAATTTTTAAATTTATGATGTATAGCAACACATGGAAAATGAGTAATTTAAAAAATAAAAAGACGCATACTTGAGAGAGAACTTTTATTGCAAGAGGCTGCAAGTAAGTCTTGGCCAAATATGTACCACCATTTATGAACATTTGTTTTATACTTGCCTCAAAAAATGCAAACATCATGATTCTTTGAACATATTAAGTGACCAAACTCACACACAACAATACTCTATAGATCTAAATTTGGGAAAATTCTTCTAAATGCAGTCTTATAGCTAGCAACAACCTCTTCATCCGTAAATGGTACCACCCTCATCAAAGAAAGTATATCTAAGCTATAATATATCAGAGACAACAAACTTTAGGAGATGCAAGGGCATAGTCATCATGTTCCAATCGTCAATAATGATCTTTTTCACCCCTTTGAAAAATATTTCTATGGAGTCACGCCACTTCACTTCTATTATGGATCTTATTTTTTCAACCATGGAGTCCATGTTGTTAGTGTGGGTATTTCTTTCCTTATGATAGTAGGTAATATTTATTTTCCTACACATGTATTAAGCTTGCTTAGGTTATATTAGAATGGTTAGGACACATGGCATAATCCTACAATTACATGTGTCATTCACACCCACCTTTGGGTAGTTGAATGTCTCACCCTCTTTTGTGACTTATTTGCCACCTCCTCAAACCATTTCTTTGTCTTTACCTAAGTTAGCATAACTATGTATTTGGCATTTACCAAGTAAAACTTGCCCCCATTTTGGACTACTGGGAGTTATTATTCCTCTTGGAATTATATGCCTCTATTTTTCTATATAAACAACTCTCACCTCTCCCTATGCTAAGATCACTAGCTCATTTATTCACGAGTGCTAGTTCAAAGCTAAGGGAGTGTTGAGTTTGTTCATATCTGGATTCTTGTCTTGCTTTCCTTTAGTCAGTTTGATCTTGGGTAGCTTCATTGCGAAATCTAACAAATGTTGTCATAAATTTCACCCCATTTGTATAAACATACCTAGCCATGTTGATAATGGGCTAAGTGAATCTCAGAACATATTCCACACGAGCCCACCACTCATCAACTAGGACTGATGCTTTGATTTATTTATTAAGCTCTTTGTATTTGATTTCCTCAATACCTCCAAATAGTGTTGATGACCATAGCACTCGATGCATCTCACACCTTGACAAGTTGTCTCAAAACAATAGTCTATGATGCAAATCAAGTTTCAACAAGCTAGCATGGTGTAAAAGAAAAGGAATTAAAATGTTGAAAGGTAAATGACATGTCACATATCAACAATTCAGAAAATTAGAAAATTAGACAAAAATAAATAAAATACGTTCAACAACTCCAAGCTGGAGAAGGTGCTGAAACTGCCTTGTGACATATGAGGATTAGTCACAAACATTTCAATCACCTCAAACTCCTGTAGATTTCTTTAACTCGGTCAATCTCTATGCTAATCTTTTGCAATATCAAGTTGAGAGAATGGACACGCATGGTGTCCAAAAAAGATATCCATACATACTTCCACTATAGAATCAACTTCCCTACAATTTTTAGTGTTATTTATTATAACTTGGACAACATATTTTGGGCCCACTATTTCAATGGATTGTATGAGGATATTCACGATGAAATTTGCATCCTTTATTTGCTCCTCACAATCTACTACCTTCAAAACCATCACCCCTTTAGGGGAGACTACAATGACATTGATTAGTGATCCATTTTTTGCAATATTTCCATCCTTCAAAAAATGGACACACTTATTTTGGGCCATATATCCATGATTTCTCTTGATAAAGCCTATACAAAAGCTTTCTCGTTAGCCAATAAGGTGGTGCACACCTCTTTCTACCTGAAACTAATGCAATCAACAAGTGCATTGATAATCACCATCACCATATCCCATCAATATGGTGATCTAACAAGTTTGAAAGGGAGCCCATTGCCATTAATGCAATGAGAAATGCTCACATGCAACCTCCCTCACTTCATTCTTGAAGGCCTTTTCCAATGGTACTCTTTTACGTAAAGGAAAGAGAGCATTCTCTTCAAGGGAAGATGGCAACTATAGCATGAAAGGATGTGGGCCAGCTGGTTGTAGTAAGCCACTAATTTTTGCAATCCTTTCTTGGCAAGAGGATGTGCTCTTTCCTTAGATATATTACTTACCATGTCGTAATCCTTCTTTGTTATTTAATAGACCCCATTATTTGTTTCTTTGGCAAGCCTTTTTAATTTGTCCCTTCACAAATTGCTAGGAGATATTTTCTACAGCAAGTCAAATTGTGATATTACTATCAGGATTCAACTATGTAATTTTCGAGTCAAACTCATTGACCCATGTTTCATGAGTAGTGGTTCATAAGAACCCATATCTCATGAGAATGAATGGAACACTTAGCACTCATTGCATCTAGGTGATGCTCACACGGGTGAAGCATCAGGCCTTCCCGGGAGGTCACCCATCCTAGTATTGATCCAACTCAAGCGCGCTTAACCATGAAGTTTCCTCCAAGGTTAAGCCCACTTAGCTTGCTACCCCATTTGCAAAACCATAAGCAAGTGTTGTGCCTTATGAACCATTCAATATAGAGCCCCTTTAGCTCATCAATTGATAGGAGATATTTTCCATAGAAAATCACATTATGATATTGCTATCAAGATTCAAATGTGTAGTTTTCGAGTCAAACTTGTTGACCCTTGTTTTATAAGTAGTGGTTCATAAGAACCCATCTCTCATCAAAATGAATGGAAGACTTAGCACTCATTGCATATAGGTGATGCTCAAAGGGGTGAAGCATCGGGCCTTCCCGGGAGGTCACCCATCCCAATATTGGTCCAACTCAAGTTCGCTTAACCATGGAGTTTCCTCCAAAGTTAAGCCCACTTAGCTTGCTACCCCATTTGCAAAACCTTCAACAAGTGTTGTGCCTTATGAACCGTTCGATATAGAGCCCCTTTAGCTCATCAATTGATAAGAGATGTTTTCCTCAGCAAGTTAGATTGTGATATTGCTATCAAGATTCAACTGTGTAGTTTTCAAGTCAAACTCATTGGCCCATGTTTCATGAGCAATGGTTCACAAGAACCAATCTATCATGAGAATGAATGATTCACAAATTCTTATTCCCAAGCCATAAATCATACACAAGTAAGATTTCACTCATCTATATGAACTTTTATACTCATTTCCACATTGGCTATAATGCCGACGATAACCCCCAACACCAAGAAGTTGTTCAATCCTGTTGTAATCACCAAAGAGGTGACACTACATCAAATTTAAATACTTTGGGAACAATTGAACTAGAAATACAAGCCATCATGTATGAGCAAAACAAACCAAAAATAGCATTACAAATTTAGAATCCTGCGCCTTTATTAAACAAAAAAAAATCAGCAACTTAGTATATGTTGAAGAAAATTTAGAAACTTTAAAAATTTGAAAAATTCTTCAAAACTTGAAATAATGCGAGATTCACTCACCTTTGATAGATAAACCTTCCCCATCTAGCTTTTCTTCCCTTCTTGGTGTACGTTTTCATCTCTTATATAGCCCTCACCTTCAAATAAAAATACAAGAACCTTAAAAACTAACAATGGCAACTTGGAGGCAAAAAATGTTATTTTGGTCCCGTGTGTTTGTGAAATGATACAAAATAAGTCATTTACCCTCACTTTAGGGTGAACTAAGATTTTAAGGCACTTTTAGTTTGAAATGATTAAAAAGTATTTTTTTAATATTTTGGGTACCTACCCCCCTAGTTTCACCTAAAATTGCCTAGGGTCTGCCCCCAGGCACACCAAGTTCCCTATCGGTCCTTCAAAATGAAAGATTGTGGATAACCTAGAGCCATCCTAGCCGTAGATCTAGCCCCAAACCAAACCCATATAGGTATGGGAGGGTTCTAAGTGAACCATGCAACATAGCAAAATGTTCTTATACATACATGCATGCATACATACATATATAGTTGGAAGACTCGGTTAGGACTCACAAGTCCATTGGCTCACCAAGTCGACTCACCACAGACTCGCAAGCTGCGTCTTGGAGAGTCTTTGGCTAGGACTTGGGAGTTTTGGGCTGCAACTTGGGAGTTTTGGGCTAGGACTCTCACGCCTAGCAGGAAACGCCTAGCCCCTTAAGAAAACAAACTTTTTGGTTTTCTTCATTTCACTTTGCTCTTTGGTGCCCAAAACAGATCTACATTGTGAAGTAGGGTCTGAAGAAGACGAGCATAGGAGATCAAAGATTTATTCCTTTTTGTTCTTTTGTTTTGTAAAACTACAATTTTCTTCTTTGCCAAGTCCTACCCAAGTTTTTTGCCGAGTCCCAAGTCCAAGTCCTATTTTGAGTTGCCGAGATTGAGTTTTCAAACTTTGCATTCATGTTTGTGTACGTATGTAAATATATATGTATATATAGATATAGATTTATAGATATATAGACACACACACACACACACACATATATATATGTCTAGATACACACATATACGCATATATATGTCTAGATACACACATATACGCATATATATGTGGGTGTGCGTGTGTAAACTAGTAAGTAGTTGCATTTATGTTAATAATACACACACACACAAAGACAAATAGAGAATGCAATACGATCCACTCTACGGTAACTAGTATGTATAATGTAAAAGGCATAAAGTATAACATCCAAAGTGTTCCAAACCACTTTAACAAATGATCTATTCCGTGGAGAGCCAGTAATCGTAACTATCCTCTGCTGGTACTGAACATCCGAATGCATTTTAGGATAATAGGAGTTAGCGACTAATCAAGTATTATAAATTTATAAATGATTAGCAACCACAGTCTGCTCCACATGGAGTGATTAGAGACAGCCTCTTGCTCCCCACTTCTAAGAAATCTACTGTTTTGGTAGTTATTAGGCTATGATATAAAATATAATAAATCTACAGATATTTCCCATTCAAGATCAACTTAAACATTCCATGACCAAATTATTAGCAAAATCAATATTCATTTATACTTTTAAGAACCATGTAAAAAGGAGGTACCATGTAGATACAGCAAAAAAAAAATTGCAACAATAACTGATGGGATGATGGAAATGTAATTTGATTCAGTCTTGTTGATGCCAATTGCCAACTAGCTACTGTGAGAAATACAGAAAAGAGATCTCTTAGACCACTTCTGTCATGAATACACTACATATAACCATGCAACATAACTAAAATTTTGGCATATTTTATGAACATAAACTCAACAGAGAAATGTCAAAGATGTGTTCATAAAATTATGGGTTTCAAGCTAATGTAAATGGAGAAAAGTATGTCAATATTTATTCAAAGTTGCATGAACACGGGTGCGGATACGGTATCGGATACGGACACAGCCGTTTCTTAAGACCCCCAATATGGATACAGCAGGATATGACATTAATAAAAAACACATACATATATATTGAAAACCATTTCCTAAGTTATTAGAGGAGATTTTCATTACTTCACAAGCAATATAGGCACATAAATGCGACATAAATTATTATAAGTTAATTTAACACTTTACAATATCCAAAAAAAGTAAAGTTGCATTGGAAGATAACCCAAAAAATGGATCATTGAAATAGAAAAACATTTCATTTGTCTTTCTCATTTGGTATAGGTTTTGATCATACCAAAAAAAATTAAAAAATTGCATGAAGTTTTTCAATTTAAATTAAGAAGATTTACATCAAATTCAAAAAAAATCAAATCACATAGTATTCGGCATGGTTGGAAAATCAAGGTTTTTTGGGTACACATGGGTACAATATTCGACATGTATCTGGGCTGTATCAGACATATATACAAATCAGATACGGGGATACATGTGTCCGAGGAGGAACAGAGGAGTTTCTGGCTACTCTGTATTTATTGCATTTACTAACATATAAGTTTAAGAAAAAAAATTACTTTCTCAATAAACACCAGATTTATGACCGTACTTCCTTTTTCTCCCATTACCAGATGTAATAACACAATTAATCAGCATACACACTAAGTTTGCTACATGTCATGGAAAATTTCCACGTTACTGGGTACATCCTATGGTTTAAAGTTATGGCAGCTCTAAAACTAGATTTTGCATTGTCTATAACCATAAATACATACCTTTTGCATATCTGATGCAAAAAGCTCAGGTGTGTTTCCATATGTCCCCATATTCATCCTTATATCAATAAGGTTGAAGTCTAACATCTCTTTTTGTTTATTCTGGACCAAATTAAAAAGTTCTCCAAATTTGTCTTTCATAGTGATCTCACGGAATGCATTTCGACAGCAATCAGTAACTGATTCTGGAAAACAAATCATCATTTGATCAATGTCCGTCCTGTTGAGAAGACTTTCAGAAATACCATTATTTTTCTTGCTTTGTCCTTCTGTCTCTGTATTCTTATTACAGGGTGCCACTGCCTCAGAATAACGTGCCAAAAGTGATGCGATGACTTCCTGCATAGCATTCAGTTAACAAAATTTTCATACATATATAACCAGATCCTAGAGCAACAAAATGTTATAGCTTTACCTTAGCATTAGAAGCATCTTTTCTAAGTGTGGATAAGAGCATCTCCCTAGCCCATTCAGGAGGTCCACATGAAAGGGATTCTGCAATGCGATTCCTTACTCCCCTCGCATTTATGTTTCTTGTTTTTGACACCTGATCCAATGCTTCAATCCAACGCACATGCTGTCTATTTCCCATATTTACTTGTTTACTATCCATTCTTGAACTTAATTAAGTGAATGTGCTCTGAATGCCTCGCCTTGATTATCTACTCAAAGGTGGTAATAATGTCTCCTCAAGAACCTGCAAACCAAAGCACAAAGCCAATTAAGAATCTTTTATGACAGCTGATCCAATGCTTCAAACCAATGCACATGCCATCTATTTCCCGTATTTACTTGTTTACCACCTGCTCTTGAGCTTAATTAAGTGAATGTGCCCTGAATGCCTGATCTAGATAATCTACTCAAAGGTGGTAATACTGTCTCCTCGAGAACCTGCAAATTATAGGACACAGCCAATTAAGACACTTTTGTGACTGACTATGGCAGGAGATGTATAGAAATCTGACTAAGCAAATCAACAAAAGATGGAATTGCTAAAGGTAGAATTTGTAGATCAGTTTATAGTTTTTCTTGCCTAGATATAGTTAGGTATGATTTAGACTGTCTTCAGCCTGCTATTAATCTCACTCTTATGTAAGTCTACAACAAATACTGAAAAAGTGGCTTCCTCGTCTTTAATATCTCCTTGTTGGACTGATTTCAATCTCTTAAGTGTTTCGTCTTGCATTTGTGTTTGCTGGACAAACATTTCTTTTACCAGTATTTTAGCTATATTATTTATCAGTTCACATTAAGTATATAAAATTAGATTATTACAATAAGAGGGAAATGTCTAGTATTTCTTCACAGATATATGGTTTATTAATTATTTAAAACGCAAAGAAAAGAGATAACAGTGAGTGGAATATATTCCATGTAGAAGGCAATTGCATGGTATATACAAACCTAGTTGTTGACATTTGATACGGCAACTTTAAAGGTAAATTTTGTCAGAATAAACAGCTAGCAACACTCATAATCATAGTTCCAGAACATTAGTTTTTGTACCTATTCAAACATTCTGCATCAGTCTTCCAATTCTAACTTACCATTGTGATACCAAGAAAATGAAGAGTCTAGTTCAAGGAAGGATCAGAAGCGAGAAAGCATGTGCTTGGGCTTCAAAGTGAAAGGCATCAACAAAAAAGGTAAAAACTTCAAATAGCAGACAAAACCCTGAAAACATCTAAGCTTGCCTGCATAAATACCATTGCACACATAAGCTGTAGTCTCAAATTAACTTTCAAACCAAGAATATATCATATCTTATGTTGGTACTCCTAAATTTGGAACAAATTTGGAGTGACCATGTTAAAATTTTCAGACAGGCAAAGTAAATATCTCTGAAATTCTGTGTGAAAAGACTCAGTTAGAGTGCCTTGAAAAGATGCCCGGATGATTTCCATAAGATACAAATTTGGAAGAGGCTTTAATGTCTTTCATTTGATGTATGCAGTGGGTCCCAGCTCCTGAGTTTCAATTCTGACATGTTTAGGGAGTAGTCATTTTGAGGGGGTCACCTAATTCTGCATTTTTGTTAAGTGTCAATTTGCTGTCCGGAGCCTACTTTGCTTCTGAGTATCTTACACCCTGTTGAGTTTCATTGTTCGCCACTTTGGGAATGTTTAGCATGCATATCAGAGAGCTTATGTTTTAAACCTCAGGTCATTCCAAATCCGTTTGATAAGCTTTCATACTTCCCAAAGTTGGTTGTTCATGAACTGTCTGCATTT
>MU226848.1:6423712-6438965 GCA_018584345.1 Thuja plicata
GAAACATAGTGAACTATCTAGGTAATACCTGCCTGAGTATGTGGAGCTCAAAAACGAAGAAGGATATTATCCAATCCTTAGCAATTAGCCTTTCTCTTGTCAAAAGGAGTTTTTATTCAAGTATAATCAGTATACTGTCATTTTAAGGTTGAGATACAAGAAAAAGTGCTAACATCTTACAGCATGGGAGTACTGGCATGCAAAATCAGTTTGGCTAGTTACTGCACGCCAAGTCATGGGTGATTTTGGTAAATAAGTCCCAGGAAAAAATTGTCAAACTCAGAAAGTCCGTATTAAAAGTTTTGCTTGCTGCAAACATATCAGCCCCTTCCTGCCTCCTTAAAACTCAAAATGTTCCATTTTCACACCTTCTTTGAGCTTTTGACGTAACTACATATTGAGCAGATCACTTTTGTTTGCAGGTGATATTGTGCAACTATGTTACTGGTTCTGTAACAAATCCTGGTTTGGGTTCATCAAACCAGCAAAAAAAAAACATTGGGCCTAGGTTTGTTTAGGATTCATCTGTACAAAAAAATGTAAAAATCATAAATATATATGTGTGTGTGTGTGTGTGTGTGTGTAGACTGGAGGCAGTGATTAAGTTTAGAATACCACATAGCATAATACAACCAACAAAACCACCATAAACTCTAATGTCATTTAAAACATAATTTATAAAAAAAATACTATAAAATATTCATTGTTCAAAACTTCGAACTTCAAGTTCAATTCAATATTAAAATAATAATATCAATTTTCAGCGGCATAAGGATTTCTAAATCGTCAACACCAACATTATCACTAACATTAAATGATGTAGGAACGTCACAGTTCAAAATATCGTTATCGGCAACTTATCACCAAGGGCAAAAAAAATATATCGGGAAAATATCGGAGATAAATCGGCAACTTATCGGCAAAAATATCGGGAACTCAAAAAATTGCTTAAATTTAATTTGAAATACATTTTTCTGCAAATTGCTCTAAAACGCTGCAAATCACATATTTTCCCCTTCAAACCCTTTTTTCCTCTCCCAAACACCAATTTGCAAACAAGAAAATGTGAAATAACTAGTTTTTGGGCCGTCAATCCCTATTAGCAGACTGTGGCAGATATTTTGGCAAAATATCGCCGATATTTTGGCAATAAGTTCATGTTTTTTTGACGATAAGTTTGAAACTTATCTGCGATATGTACTCCGTGATAAGTTTAAGTGTTTTATCGCGGCCTCCAACTTATCGCGATAAGTTTACTTATCGGCGATATATCTGCCATATTTTAATCTATGAGGAATGTTTTTAAGAACCACAAGTAGTGCCACTACCACTCAAACTAAAAGCATCTCACATTCAAACTGGACTGTAACATGTTAGGAAGTGGAAGCATCCAAGTCAGTTTGCTCTAGATCCATATCCCACAACTTCATGGGGGTCTAGGAGTAGTGCCTCTTGCAGGGGTTTGGGGGTCGAATCCCTAGTGAGGTTAAGGGGCAACACCCCTGGCGAGGGTCTAAGGGCAAAGCCCCTGCTACAATGCACGGTGGGGTCAAGGGGCAGAGCATCCACCACCAAGCTCAAATGAAGCCTTCAAAACTACATAGACTTTCATGGAAAACATCATTTTTATAGTTCTTTTAAAGAGGCAACATCAAAGGCGGAAAAAAGAAATAAAAAATAAAAAACTAAAAATTGGACAAATTCATCCTCGGTTTGCCTAGGTTCTCTCGAATTCTGCCTGGGTTCACCTGGATCCTACTCGCTCGCACTATTGGAGCATTAATTTTTTCCATTTAGAAGCATCAAAATTACCTGTTGACATTAATGTTTCAAGGGCAAAAGTGTATTGAAGAGGTAAAAATATGAGATCACCTTGGAAACGTTCAAAAGGAACCATTTTCGCTATTTTGTGGGGACAAAAAACACAGGCAACGAAACGACGACTTTTCGTTATTTCGCAAGTATGATATTACAAGGCAGTGTAGTAGCGATTTTTCACTATTTCTCTAGTATCATTGAGAAGGATAGCGAAATAACGATTTTTCACTATTTCGCAGAGGGTATTTTAACGAGTTGCGAAATGGCGAAAAGAACAATCAAAATCCTGTGAGCAAAGATTTCAGAGATGCTGTAATTTCGACATGCTGCAAAAATGATGTTGCCAGAGGATGAAAATGATCGAAATTTAACAATCTAAAACAGACCCAGTTCGGAAATTCAAATTTCCTATCTCCAGTCAAAATCTTATATTCGTACAATCTGTTTTGGATTTTCAACCAAAGTCAAATCTGAAAGATAGGTAGTTATAAGTTAATTTGTTGATTAGTTTTTTCAAAAGAAGTTTTTAATTTTAGCATAAGGTGGTGTCTCTTCACCCTAAAGGGGTGTGAAAACCATTCATCCACATGTATATGTGGTGTAAAATGTAATAAAAAAATAACAAATATGAAAAAAGGAGGAAGATGGTACTGTAGGTAGATAGCATGGATGGTGACTGCAACTAAAATGTAAATCAATTGTATTCACTTTTTTTATTAATACAAAGAAAATTTGTTTCCTATCCAAGATTGAAGAAGTAAGTTCATTGTTTTTTATTGGATTGGTCCTTTGCATTTTCAGTTTCAAGAATTTCCTCTTTACTGCAAGATGTCGCAGAATCGAAGTTTTAAATATTGGTTTTTGAGTATCAAGGGTTGTATACGAATCTCTCATCTATACAATTCCTTGTCTAATTGGTTTCCTGCCAAGGAATTAAATTCATTTCGACTAAAATAAATACTATAACCAATTTATCCTTGATGTCATGGGGGAGGGAATCTAATGTTTAACTGCAGAGTGTACATGAGGGTTCAAACAAAGCTTGACTACATTCCGCCCAATTAGTTGGATAAGGGACTGGCCTGTGTATTTCCTCAAAGAAGGTTTTTTACAGTTGTATGAGCATTGAAGTTCTTTCATTTCATTCTTGTGAAGTATATTATCTCATACCCAAAGCGTTTTCCTTATACACAAATTCAAATTTAGTTACAAAGCATTCATAATATTCAAACACCAAATACGAATTAAATATTCTTATTATGATTAACCTCAGGGAACATTTGTCATCTTGAGAAATTAAGGAGGTTTAAATTCGCTATAGAAAAACAACTTTGTGTTTGGGGTGAGGGTTTTACCCACCTAGGATTAGTGAAGCCTAAAGTGCAGGGGAATAAGATTATTCCTGTTCGTTGGCCAAGGCTGATTGAAGCAATCCTATAGGAGAATTGGCAAAGCTCTTGGATTTCCAATCTGCGGTTTTCAGAACCAACACACCCTGCCTGTACCACCAAGTAAATTGGGTCACATCACAGATCCAGTTCAAACCAAACCAAATCTAGCAAATCTAGTAATTTAGTTGTGCAATTCCAAATGACTATGGATTGAGTTAGCAAACTTATCAAATTGTATTTGAAAAGGTATGTAACAGTTATTTTATTTGTTGTTTTATTTTCATTCTAGTTGTTCGAGATCGCATTTTTTATTTTACTTCAGACTTCTTATTTTGTTCTAGCTGCTGGATTTTATGTTTAAATTTATTTTCTTTTTGTTAGGGTTTTCATTTTTTGGTTAGGAAATTGGCATCTGCAAGGACCAAAAGCGGCAGCAAGGCTAGGGAAGCTACTTAGAAGCATGGTACTCCAGGTACAAAGACAAAATGGTAGTATGTAACTACTATGACTGCACATGAGAGGAGGCATCGATCGCCTGAAATTTCACCTTGCACAAATCGTTGGCTGAGATGTGCAAATACGTAAATATCGTAGAGCCTAAGGTTGAATGTGAGGCTATGGTTCTCCTTGCATCTTACGAGGAGTGAAAATAAAAGTATATACCAATTGAAAAAATAAGGACAGTTGTCATTAGTCTGCTACAAGATCAATGGTAAATTGGCCCATAGATATGGAGCTCTTATATTGTAGATAGTTCTATCAGCCCTCACAATCACAAGCACAAGGCTTTTTCATTCTCATAATACTCCTAGTGTGCAATCTTATGTTTAAAGATACTATGTGGAATCAAGAAAAGCATGATGAGGCCAAATTGACATTTGGCAATTTTTGGTACCACAATAGACTATTGTTTAATGTTGGAAGGAGCCCTTATTGAATGGCATTGATCGATGCATTGGTCTTAGCAAGAAATGGGTTCCAAGCACCGCAACAACTTGAGTGGATCTATGTTGACAACTTCAGGAGTTGCACTATTTTATCTATCAAGTAGATTGATGTTAAGTGTTTGTGCACAAAGTTGTAAGTCCCAAATCCCTAAAACGAGGTTTTCACCCGGATTCATCCCACAGACAAACCCATAGGCAATTTCATGCCCCCTGGCTGAATTTACAGCAGGATCAACCCAGATTGCAAATCTAGTTAAACCAAAGCCATACGCAGATGCAAGGGCAAATATCTGCAAGCTGGCAACATTGAAAATTCTTTAAGATCAAACATCATGTGTAAACCCAGATGCATGTAGAAAAATGTGCTACTGTCTTGTGTATTTGCTGCAAGATCACATGGATGCATACATTGAGTGACACAGGAGGACGATACACAACACCTGGTACACACTCCAAAAACATGGGAACACAGTTGAGGGTACGGTAGTACACCAGGTGCAAGGCTGGAGGGACAGATCTCCAAAAAATTGGGTGCATACATTGAGTGACACAGGAGGACGATACACAACACCTGGTACACACTCCAAAAACATGGGATCACAGTTGAGGGTACGGTAGTACACCAGGTGCAAGGCTGGAGGGACAGATCTCCAAAAAATTGGGTGCACTGTAAAATTTTAACTGAAATATCAAACTTGAAACTTAAAACAAAACATCGCATGAAACTTGGTAAACCTGAAATTGAGTATATCTTTTTTCACTTTTTCCCTCTTAGTTTTAGTTTCTCTATAAATTATTGTGATTTTAACAGGGTGCACACAAGATTTACAGAAAATGCGCTGGGTGCATTATATTGTAGCACATGTACCTTGGATGCAAATTCGATACATGCACCCTGACAACGTTTGTTTGCTGCCATGCATCTAACATTGATGTTTTAAATTACATGATACTCATGACATGTTCAGTGAGATTGTAACAGTTGCAGAAAACAAAATAGAATCCCCAATAAAGTGAAATCACAACATGAATTTCAAGTCAATTCAATAGTTCTAGGGTGACTATGACCTCCTGTCCACATTGTTGGGCCCTATACCACTGAGCAACCAGAGCGCTTTACTGGAGACTTCACTTCAAAATTGAACTTCCTACTCACACCGTCATGGCTTCAGTGTAATTAGCCTCCAGATTCTAGTACCAGGGATGAATTAAACTGAACAAAACTTTTGTGAAATGCAGTTAAATCAGGTCAACATATACACCAGAAAGAATGGCCCATGATAAACAATTATTGCCTCCACAACCATCATTAGTCTTGATCTTCTAGTGTAGTGATGGGACCCAAATTAATAAAAATGGATTTGACCTAAAGTTTCAAAGTATGTTCACCCAGAAATGTTACTCAGCCATAAGTAAAATTCTACAAATAAAGCAAACATTACTCGTGTGCAAAGCACATCATTGGAATTTAAGACCACAAAATAAGCCTCAAACATACTTTGCCTATAACTTTGCCAGGAGTATTCTAGTAAGTCCTGTGGTTAGCAAAAGGATGGATCTAAAGAGAAGAATACTGCTCTTTTGTAGCATATCCATATCCCCACCTGGTAGCATATCCATATCCCCACCTGGTAGCAATCAAGATCTATAGCCGCAGAAAACATAAGATGATCCCATAAAAGAAATCTATGAAGACCATTACTGATCCAGTGGGGATGACTAAGCTTGCAATAGCTTCAGTGAAAATAAACAGCCATATCAATATCTATAGCTGCAGTAAACAAAAGATGATCCCAAAAATGAAATCCGTGAAGACCATTACTAATCCTGTCAAAGCCATGCCTGGATGCTTGAAGGTCAGTTTCCAAAAAAATCCATACTTATGATATGCTGAATTTCACAAGCATATACTGCGATAAGGCAGCCCATAACTCAACCAAAATGTTTTGAAGTTGCGGTGTGATGATGGTAGGATACATTTATCAATCTTACCCATGCTTCCTCAGGGGAGCCCAGAACCCCACTTAAGCTTTACCAAGCAAAATGATAAAATTCACAGAGGCACAAACATGCTATTTATCAGCTGAACCAACAAGATCTATTTTTCCTTGCAATTTTGTAATTTGAATATTGATTGTAGTGGTCCCACTGTGCACCGTACTTAAACTAAAATTATCCAGCAATAGAATGTCAAAAAAACATATTTTCCTTTAAAAGAACATGAGCATGTAAAACACCAGGTTACATAGATTCTTCTGCCCAAAAACTCACCGCTCAAATTGGCCATGCAGTCAAAAGGGAAGAAATCCAAAACTTGAAAATGATATGCGATAAAATCAAAAAATCTCCAGTTTCCACAAGGTGGTTCAAGAGCATCCAAGCAATTGCGTGGACTGGGCTGTGACCCAGAAAAGCTGATCTTAATCTCTCACCTTTTCTGAATGATTTGAGCAGCGACATGGACCAAGACACAGCAATGGCATGGAGTGACGAGAAAAGTAATTACATCAAAAAAAACTTTTCAACTTTTCTGAATGATTTGAAAAGCACGGGAGAAAAACATAAACCAATAACAGGTGAAGTGAGGGGAGGAAGAAATGTGACAAAAACAAAACAAGGTAAGTAAAAGTTCCTACCACTAAAAACATGTTCTCCGCAAGCAATAAATGGGGAAGAAGAGAAAACTATGGACTAGATGAAATTATGTAAATATCATCCACTCTAAACTGCTATATATAGGAAACCATTGTATGCCAAAAGAATAGTACCATGAAAGTTACCTTCTCAGCATAAGTAACCAGTAACATCCTCCAAAATGAAAGGAGAACAATTTGCGTTAACCAACAGAATACCATTTAAGAAGAAGAACTACCAAGACCCGCATTATAAAAACTCAATAACACCAACAGAAATGAACGGAAAAAGTTAAAAGTGTACATGACCGTAATACAAAAAAATCAGATGATTGCCTGACACCCGAAAAAACAAACTTCTAAACATTTTTTCGATCCACATGGTAATTTTTTTTTTTTACGGAGAACAGAGTAGGACCTTACCAGCAGCACAGCAAAAGGCTCGTCTCGTGCCTGTAGTTGAGAATCTGTTATGAGAGGGATGTTCCTGTCACTTCACTAATTCTTAAAATTTTAAAACAGTAGGAGCGAAAATCATACTCGTCGTTGCTCCCCCAGAATTCTACCCTAGCGTTCACATATTTTGTATGTTCGAAATCGGTACATCCAAAAACTATATAAATTTTAGTTTTGAAAACTTCTTCTAAGATGATCCCTCCAATTGTACTGTAGGTCAGCCACCACAGGAGGACTACGAACGAGGCTATGAGAGGGATAGTAATTTGAGACACAATTAGAGAGTAAAGAAATAAAAAATCTCTCATAAAAGAAAATGAATTCTGTAGATTAAATTTCGGGATAGCAATTTATATTTACTTGGATTTAATAAATGAAATAAGAAAATGTGAATTTTGAAGTTGGAGAGAAGGAGATGGATTTGAGTATGATAAAAGATTATTATTTGGAATCTTAAATTAAATATGAGACAAATAGATAAAGATGGTTATATTGAATGGTATTTATAATATTTTGTTATATATTCAATCTTGATGGTTGTGGCTATTTTATACTTGCAAACAAATATTTTCTAAATAATGGTACTGCTAATGATAAACTAAAGTTTGAATGTTTTATTTTCGCTTGGTATACAGGGATCTTAATCGTAGATAAGCTTCGTGATCAATTCAATGATTTTGAAAAAAATTGGAAGTCAATGCATAATGAGTGCAGATCGCATTGTTGTGGTGGGGATAACTTCAAACTTGAACAAAAATGTGAAGAGGTGATGCAATAATCTAATGTTAAACTAGGGTTTTAGAACTTGTTGACGAAGAGGTAGAGATTGTCAAAAAAAAGTTGATACAAGATGTCATAATGGTGAAGATAAGAGTGGTTATGTGAGGTAAAATGTTAATAGTGAAGAATTTTTGTGTGAAGGATTATTGATAATATGTGATAATGCTTGATCATAAAGAGTCCCCCATGAGCTAGGGTTGATATTGTTTTATACACAACCCAATAACCCAATTCAAAAGTTTTGGCATAGAATCAACACATGATAGCTAGTTGAAACTAAATCATCTTAGGCCTATATTGAATTCATATTTTTGTTGGGATTAAGGAGTCTCAATCTTAGAGTCCTAACATGTAGAATTATTTGATTAATTGTTGCATAATTGATTTATCCAAAGTTATTAACTTCCTAAGTTGGCATTCACTTTGAGGGACCTCTTGATGAGGTGACATCCTACATGGCAGGTGATGAGATGAAATATTCTTATTTTCTAGGAAGTTGGCACCCACTTGGGAGATGCTACATTTTAGGAAGATATGGTCATATATTTCCATTTTGGAGTGGAAATTAATTTGACAATTTCTTATGTTCAATAAAGAGTCTTGGTTTGCGATATCTATTGTGTATTGGAGTTGTATTTTAGCGATTAGCAATTATGGTGGAGTTCACTTTTGACAAGTGTTGTGAGGTAAGAAAGGTGCATATTCATGGTCATAGTAATTGTTATTGTGTACTCACATTGTATTTGGCAAGATGACCTTTATGGATGAGATAGACGTTGTTGCCTTGGAATTTTCTATGAGCAAGGTGTCCTGGGATTAGCAAGAAGTTCATTATGAAAAAACTTACCTCTTAGGCGTTGAATATGGTATTGGAAACCATGGGCCTCGACCTCTTTGTGTTGATCTCTCTATATATATGTTGATGATGTTGGAAATACAATAATGGGAAAGCAAGATAGTGAGAGGGGGGGGTGAATCAGAACTTCAAAATTAAACACTTAAAACAATCTGATCCACATTCATACATATATGAATCTAATGTAATATCAAATAGCATCCACACAATGAAATAAATAACTCATAACACAAGAACTTGGTAACCCAGAAACCCAAATAGGTAAAAGTAGGGTGGGGATGACACCCACAAAATTCTCCACTACTGTTGTAATAAAGTGTGCCTGTTAGGGCTACAAAAGTTGATTACAAAATGCAATCTACCCTATTAAAGATATACCCGGTTAAGAGCTAAAGATCATTACAATCTACCTTGTGAAAGGATTTCAACTTACAATAAAGTAAGCACTCTGTTAGGAGATTTAGAAAGGTCTGCTAAAACCACCCTGTTAAGAGATTTTCACCTGATACAATGATTAGAATGTCTCAAGTATTGATCCTTCATTATGCACTCAGATGTTGATGACGGATCTCCTCTTTCCAGTACCTTCTATGATCTCACAATTTGATATGTCTTTACTTTATTGTTCATTGTGTTGTCACTCTGCTTGATCTCTGCTTCTTAACAAAATAACCCTCTGTGCATTTCACTTCAAAATGCAGTCACCACTTCTCTCTACACACTTACAAAATAGTGTTTAAAAGCAATATTATATATCTATTCAAGTCTGATAGCGAGATCTAGATCAACGATCAAGATCTAATACCTATACCTTGAAGGTATTACAATTAATGATTACAATAGATCATGCATAGGATAAAACAATTAAATGCATAACCAACTCCATAGAAAAATATTAAATGCATACATAAGTCGGCCCAAAAAGCTTATACAAGTCGGTCTGAACACTTATCCTCAAAGTTTGAATCATTCCAGACATGTATACAAAAACTATTCTTCTCGGCACTTAACATCTCTGTCGCTCAGCATTAAGTATCCTACTCGGCTCGGCATGATACAACTCGGCTCGACATAATGTAACTCGGCAACCTGAATACTGCTCGGCAATGTTGCTCGGCCTTGCATAGTTTTTAGCTTGGCCACAGTGATAGCCAACTAAAACTACCTTAGTGAATGACTAAGTGTTGGTCACTAATCATCAATAGAACTTAGAGATTAACAATCTCCCCCTTTGATATTAGTGGAAAAAACACACTTATCAATACTTCATTTCATTCCATCAAAATGTTGCCTAAGTATACTAAGTACTCCCCCTAGGAATATACTCAGAATTATACATACAAAAAGTTTACATGCCTTCAAAAATATATACAAGTGTACCTGTTCTGTACTAATGTATCATATTGTATCCTTACCAATTTCGTTACCAACTTCCCCCTTGTTTTTGTCACTGATTTTTGGTGGGGTTAAGTTATACTTATCCAAAAATTGTTTATGAAGCTGTAGGGTGGATTCAAATGTAGCATCCCAACTTTCCTTGGCAATCTTCATAACTTCCAATTTTATTTCTAGCTCGGCAGCTAGACTCACTAAAATTTCTGCAGTTGAGAGATTTGCATTTCTCTGTGATAATTCTTTTGCTATTGAAAGTTCCTTCTGTATTACCTCCAAGTGAGGCAACAGGCTTATCTGAATAGTTATCAATTTGGCCCTAATTCGACCATCTTCAGCCATAAGCTTGGCTATTCTCCGTTGTGCATTGATCAACTTAGGAAAATTTAAAGAGCTAGAAGTAGCATCCTTACCCAAAGTATTGTCGTTTGATTTCAAATCTAAATGTAGCTTCTCAACAAGCTGTAGATTATCCTTTGTGAAGAATTCAACATCACACAACTTCTTGTACAAAGAATAAACATTTGTTGTAACCTTCTCCAAAATTTCTACAAGAGTAGAAAGTTCAACCTGTTTTGTTGCAATCTCTTATGAGATTTTCTCCAGAACTTTGCTCTCAAATCTCCTCTTGGACCATTGTAGGAGTTTTTCAATGCTGTTAATATCATCATCAGTTACCTTCTGTACAATGTTAACTAACTGATCAATAATTGGAGCTTGAGGCATTTCATCCTCTAAGTCAAAAGCCTTTGCAAATATATCCTTGATGTCATGCAACACCTGCTTTTGCTTTTGTTCTATTTTCATCTCTTCCTATCTCTTCTTCATCTTAAGCAATTCTTGAAGAGTCCCTATTTGTTCAAAAGATAATTCATTAGGATCCCATTGTGGAATCACAATTACCTCATCTAATGTGACATCTAGAATTTGAGACTTCTTCTTTAGAACTTTCCTTCTCTTCAACTATGGTGAACTGATGCTCGGCTGCATAATACCTTTTCCTGTGATAGTGTCATTGTCCATTGCCTCTTTTAATTCTGTCAGGATTATCTGTGGATTAGGCATACCTCCAGTTTTAGGACTTGTGGGAGTGGATGATGCAGAGTGTGGTAGACCAACCAACACTTACACTACCTCTTTTTCCTTAGGCTTATCAACAGTGTCCTTTATCACTACTCCACTATCTAAAACTATTTTGACAACCTCTAAAATAGGTGGATTTTGTGAAGTTACCTCTTGTGAATTTGTTTGTTGTTTCTCTTCACCTATCAGATCATTGATTTCTTCAATTATCTCATCAATTTTCTCTTTAGATACAATGGTCTTTTCTCCTTCAGTCTCAGTTGCCTTAACAGGCAAATTAGTGTTTGTGCCACTCAGCATATCCTGTTCCTCGACATTCAAATTGCTGGGATCATCAACTATGAAATCCATTGGACTGTCTGCAGTCAGATCAATAGAATTTGTTAAGTCTAATGCATCTTTGGTCTTGTCCTGTTCTATAGCAATTTGACCTTGAGTCATTTGTGGCTCAGGGGTGATCTCAACTTCAACTTCTTTTGCCTTTTGCTCAGATATTCCCTCACCAAATTTCTTGTCTTTTGGAACTACTAGTCCAAAGATTTCCTTCCAAATCCTTGTACTCTACTGTACTAATCCTTCAATATCATTTTTCAAAATAGCATAACCTCTAAGCTTAGGAACAAACCTACTCTTATATTCTTCAATGAATTTGGCTCTCTATTTTGAAGTCAACTCAGGTATTACCTTGTCTAAAGTTCCTTCCCTGATCTGTCTTTCTGTAGTAAGTGCAAATTCCCATTTGCTTGACAGAAACTCATACAATTCATTCGGCACATGGTTTCCTAACTCTGTAGGAGTTAACTTGAAAGTATTCATCATATCCAAAAGTGCTTCCTAAACTTTATGCTTGTCCACAGTATTCAGTTTCTCATACTTAATGAATTTGAAAGTATAACCCTGTTGAGTTTCTCAAGTTGTCACATACCTCATCAATATTAGTTGGTTTCTTGAATTGTGTTGTAGGTATGTTGCTGGGTTCATCTGTCTCAGTCTTTTCATCATCACTATCTGTCCCCAATTATAGTCTCCTCCTAGGTCTCTTTATTGGCTTACTCGGCTCAGCCTTAGGAGCAATTTTAACTTCCTTTCCAGAACTACTTTCTCCAACCTTCTTCTTTCCATACACTTTTGTTTGTGCTTCTGCTGGAGAAGTAAAATTAGATGCTCTAGTCCTCAGACGATTAGCTACAGGAGGTGTAATATTAGGTTTAGCTTTACTCGGCTTGGTTACAATGATAATTGATGGTCTCTTACCCTTAGCTTTCTTAGTGATTGGAGTTGATGAAAACTATCAACCCACAACTCCCAAGAATCACCTGTATGCAAACCTATCACAGAAAGAGAGAAGCAAAAAAGCTATGGAGACCAAAAATAACAAATTGATGGAAGAGGAAACATCTTGTGCAAACAATGGAGAAAAAATCTCGATGCAATAACATCCTCAATTAATTAATAACCATCAAATTGAATAATTTACAAAGAGGTAATCCTTATAAAAAGATACCAAAACCCTAAAGGGGAAATATCTAGGTTGCATAATAATAATTAATAAAATAATTAATTATTAAATGCCTAAAGTTTAGCTTAAGTAAAAGAGAGATAATAAGTGACTTAATAATTAAATCAATATGATTTAATTAATAAGTGGAATCACTTTATTACTCTAATACCCCCCTTGAGATAAATGTAGGGAGAAGCTAAAACCTAGAAATAGCTACTGAAAGCAGGAAAATGGGTCCCGAAAACAAGGTCTGATGAGGTACCCAATACAAAAAATCTTTGTAAAGAAGAGAAATAGAGAAAACCACATGGGAAAAACCCTACTCCAAAAAGAGATGAAGCCTAGTGAAGGACTGAAGAAGCCTCCAAACTAGAGAAAGTCCCAAAAAATAGGAACAGAGAAAGAACATATAGAACACCTCTAAAGCATGAAGCTACAAACACTGTCAAAAAATAATTGTTGGAACCTCCACCGTAATAGAACATGACCAGGTAGAGAAGACTTGAAACAAAGCCTGAAGAGTTGATCAATCGAAGATGGAAGAATGCCTCCAAAATAGGAATGAAAGAAGAGTGTCCATATGGTAAATGATCCATCTCACCGAAATGCATAGGTACCAACCACTGCATCCGCCTAGTACATAGGAACAAATACTAAATACATAGATCACTCCATTGAACCAAGGAAGCATTAGAACCAGCAGGAGATACCCCCCCATAATGCTGAACATGGAGAGGTCTGACAGGAACACTGAAATGCAATACCAAAAAACAACTGCAAGAAGAAGAATCGGGAACACCAACAGTGCAGAAGAAGGTACAAGCAAAGGATAAAGGGTGATGTCAAAGTAGAAGAAATGATCTTCTAGACACACATCATGAGGCTAATGTCGTGGAAGGGACACTCACTTGACAAAGGTGGATGAGCACAAAAAGGCAAAACATCATAACCCCCCCATGGCACTTTATAACTGAGTGCGAGTACAAACAAGCACAAGGTGTACAAGATCCCATATATGCAACTGCAGGCACTTTATTTCAGTGCGTTTACAAAAGAAAGCTACAGAAAAATGTGTATACAATGTTCAAAGAAGGAAACGATCCCAAGACCTGAAACATCCAAGATATCTACCAGAATGCCATAAATAAAAAACTGAATACATAGATACATGGAGCATAATTTGGGTGTGAGACCCATAGAATAAGAAAGAGAACAGAAGCAGCTTTTCGACCCCATGCGAAAGTCGAAAAAAGGAGTCCGGATGAGCAAGATATGGCTCCCAGAGTGTAAAATAGAACCCTGACTTTGACATGTGAAAAAACTTGCAAGATAGAAAAATAAGAAACTCTATCCTCCATAAAGACTTCCATCTCAGAAAGAGCTTTCCGGTGATATAAGAAAGTCAAAAATCGGCCTCCGTTTGCTCGAGATATGAGCAAAACACCACTGAGAGGTCAAAACAGAAGTGAACCTCATGAAACCTCAGCCAAAAATGGCAGAGCCCTGCTAAACTGGCAATTCCTCCGAAAAAAATACTGCCTCCAGATTTCCCACCAAAATGGCAGAAAAAAAATATTATTTTTTTTTAATGAAAAAAAACAATAAAAAAATATTATGCTTTTTTTAAGAAAAAAAAACATTAAAAAACACATGCCTTTTTATATATTATAAAAAAACACAAAAAAAAAAAAGTTTTTTTTTTATTTTTTAAAAAAATATTAAAAAATCTTGGGGCCTATGGTTGCTGACATCAGCGGCATGGAAATCAAGGTAGATTTTTGCCTCAAAAAATGTGTCAAGGTCATGCTAGCAAAAAGAAGGCCCAAATTTCATCTGTGTCCAAATAAGACGTGCCTTATATGAAAATAGGGGTTTTGGGGGTATTATGGACACAACCCAGATATCAGTTTTTGCTCCAAATGCTCCAAACAAAAAATCCTCTCAAAAACTACTAAAACCTGAGACAAAAACCTCTCAAAAACATAGATTTAAAGAACAAGGCCAAATCTCTCATGAAGAGAACAGGGGCATGAAGATCTAGAGCTCTGATACCATATTGGAGTTGATGAAAACTATCAACCCACAGCTCCCAAGAATCACCTGTATGCAAACCTATCACAGAAAGAGAGAAGCAAAAAAGCTATGGAGGCCAAAAATAACAGATTGATGGAAGAGGAAACATCTTGTGCAAACAATGGAGAAAAAATCTCAATGCAATAACATCCTTAATTAATTAATAACCATCGAATTGAATAATTTACAAAGAGGTAATCCTTATAAAAGGATACCGAAACCCTAAAAGGGAAACCCTAAAGGGGAAATATCTAGGTTGCATAATAATAATTAATTATTAAATGCCTAAAGTTTAGCTTAAGTAAAAGAGAGATAATAAGTGA